>CACVCL010032034.1:0-21894 GCA_902729485.2 Mus minutoides | reverse complement strand
TCAGCAAGTAAACCTAAACGCAAAAATGATCTTTTTTTGCACTTCTAGCTTGCATACACAGGAACCTTCTGGTAGGGTCCGAATGTGGTAGCCTCCAAAGACATAGACAGATAAACACACCAAGAAACTATAAAAAGTATGTCTGTTTAAACCACAGTATTAAATATGACCTCTAGTTGTAGAATCTATACATTTAGCACATGAGCTATTCAAGCTCATGTTGAGCTTAGGTTCACAATGTCTCACGTGACCTAAAGTCATTAAACATTCAATGGTTAGAGAATAAAGGAAGGCAATGCAAAAACAGAAAATAGAAATGCATATAAATCTGTTCTTTTACTTCATTACTAAACCACACTGGTGACTAAAATAAAAATAAATAAATTCACATTCAAATCATAATATTAAAATTTATAAATTCAAATACATATGTAACAACTGTCAAATTTAGTAATAAAAATTATAATTAAACCGGAATGTTCTTAAATTGCTAGATTCTTAGCTGATAACTTGAATAGTTCAGTTAGCAACCTCTGAATATTATGTACCTTTGTTTTGTGGCTCTTAGAATGGAACGAAAGCCCTTAAGCATGCTAGGCAAGTGGTCCACTCCTGAGATAAATCATGAGCTCAAAGCATGTTTTGAAAATCTTCTATGAAGATATATAGCTCTTGTCCATAAAGATTTGTTCCTAGGTCATTGTTCTTCAAGGAATCAGTTTAAAGCAATTGGTAAATGACTGCTAACAATAAACACTTGTCCACTGCAAATGTACCAATACTAAGTGAGATCAAAATCCTCAAAAATTGAAGAACTTCAAAGAAAGGAATATAAATTGTAGTGAGTTTAAATTATATGTAAAAATCCATTAAGCTGAGGAGGAGTCATCAAGGGAGTTCTCCAGGATGAAATATATGGAGCAAAGCAGGCCAGGGATAAACTCAGACTGTAAGTACCATGGGACATGTCACTGGGGAGTAGCTAAATAACATAATATTTTTGAAATTATCAATCTGTTTTACTATAAATGATTACTCTCTGCAAACCACTCTATTTGTGATCCATATTTACCTTAGTATACACAAAGCAAAAATAATTGAGCTTTTCTAAAGGGCTACTGTTGTGCTGTAATTGATGTCTTAGCTCTAACACAAAGTTGTAATTTAGCATCATACTATAAATAGAAACAATATTGTGGCTGTCCTTGGATAGCTTTTGTTTTCCAATTCCTTCAGGGTAAAATATGGCATAACCTAATTATAGTGGTGGAGTTTCCACTGTAGGGGAAGCTTTTGTTGTTTCATTTGACAATCAAGTAATTACCTTCTCTACTGGATGGTTTACTAATTAAGCTAGCTAGTAGAATTATTTAAAAGTTAGTGAAGTCCTCACTCCATGAACCATTAAAGAATTAGGTGCAATAAAATATGACTATGATATTTTCCTATAAAAATATGTGCTTCTCTACAAAAATGTATAATATATTTGCATGGGCACAGTCTGAATTATTCTAAGACATACAAACTGTGGTTAGATGATTATTTTAAATGGTAAAAGAAAAATAAAATAGTATTGATAAATGAGAAAAATTATCTTTATGTTTCAGTGTAATGGAGTGAAGGTTTGTTTATATTTTAACACATGCAGTAGTAGCCTATCATTCACTGTTGGTGAAGTATGACAAAGAATTATATTCTTGTGGTTAATTTAGCAGATTAATATAAGGTAAATAATTTTACATTTTCTGATCTGTGAGTATGCTTTAAATGTGTACTGAATTCCCGAATGATTTGCTTCTCTGACTAGTATTGTGATATTTGGGACACTCTAGCTGTGACACCTTATGAAAACTCTACTATATTAGAACTGTAAGACACAATTCAGCTCATTATGATTACAATTCATTACAGATCTGCATGCATAAGAACAATAAGAAGGTAAGATAAAAATTGAGAGTGTGGCATGTTCATTACATTATGAGGAGAGAATTGTGTCTTTTAGGGCTTTAGGGCTTTCTAATAGGAGAGCAGAAGGATGGAGATAAGTGAGGAAATGTGGTGGCCACAAGTTCCCATTAAGATCAATTGCCTAAGTCTGCAGAGAGGAAAGATCAGGGGCCATGGACACTTTGCTTCCCAAGTGCTGGGATTTAAGGTGTGTGCCACCACCGCCCAGCTGATGGAGACATTTTAGATGGTTCCAGTGTGAACTCAGGAAAGATGGTGCATGCCATTCTATGACTTGCTAATTGGTCTGTGGCTTTGAACTAGTTACTGAGGCTGCCTGAATAGATTTGCAATTTGTTAGATATGGAGGTAGCCCAGGGATTTGTTAAGGCATAACAAATTAAAAAGCTTAGCAGTTAAGCAGATTTTTAGGTTGAACCAATGGTCACATCAGCAACTTTGTGGTTTATCATAATGTAAAAGGGAAAAAAATCATTAATTATATATTCATGTTAAAACACTAGATTTCTGTAATTAAACCTAACTAACAGCAGTCCAGAGAGAATGTGGAGATTGCATCCTTCTTTGAACTGAGTATTTAAGCTTGAAATTTGAAGCTCTGGATTTATCATTAGTGCAGAGTGGGCTCTGATCATCACATTCCTTTGTATGATGGTGTCTCTGGCTATGTCTTTGTTTAATGTGCCTTTGGCTGACTGCTGCACTGTTAGTCAAGGGGAATCTTACCTGAACTATTGGCAATGTCTGGAGATATTTCATGAACTACGCTTTGATAATTGGACACACTGGTGACTTAAGTTAAATGTAATTTAAGAGGATTATTTCTTGTTTCTGATAAGTGTTGTAACTTCAAGATGAAAATATGTCATACTGGCTTGCTGTCTGTATGCTGGAAGACATAGAACTGTCATGGACAAGAAAGACGAAGTTTCATCATCTACATTGAGCTCTGAGGACTTAAAGATCTATGGTGTAAACAAACTTAGAGTATGTTCTGTTCACCAACTTCTTACAGCTCTCCCATAAGTAGTGCTTTGGGGCCCATTTTTTCATAGTTATTGAAGGATTATTATATAACAGAAAACTTTTTCCCCCAGAAAAGATTGGCTTATTCTTTTTGTGATATATCAGAAAGAAAAAGCAAAAAATATATAACATTTGAAAAAGGAATGGGAAAATGTTCACTGTGGGAAAAAACTTTATCCCCTGAAAATACATTTCTCTTGAAATAACTTTCTTTTATTCTTACAAGAGTGTACATTTGCACTTAGGATACAGGAAAGAAATGTTATTAATATGAAAAAGAGAAATAATTTCCAAAAATGCTAAATTTGCATCTGAAGAATGTGCACATTCACTAAGGTGTGCCTTGAAAAAGGAAAGTTAAATTTATTCAATTTTCAGGTCTGTGGCTGACATAAATGAGTATTTGTTCAGATGTACCTTTTTTATTTTTCACAAAATATGATCAAATTTACTTTGTATATTGGTTTTATATTTCCTCGTATTAGTAAATAATGCATGTCTACCAGGAATCAAAAGTTTTCATTTTTATTATTTTATACATATAATCATTTACAAGTACAAAAATCTCTGGTACGTCTATGTCGTCAAATAGCTGTAAATTAAGACCACTTTTGAAAGGCAACTTTCTTTACATATTTTCCTTTGAATAATTTGAGGCTATATTCAAGTGAAATTGAAATGTAATTGAGGTTTTTCAAGATGAAGATGGATACATTGCTCCCTATTGCCAAAATATACCCTTTCCTGTCCATCTGGGTTTCCAGTTTGCCATGGGATTATATGCCAGATATGGTGCTTGTTGATGATATGTGTCCATCTGGGGTCTCTTATTTGGCACTGAAGTATATGCCAGACATGGTGCTCATTGATGATACGAATTTCCCTTTCCTTGTGAGACTTTCATGAAAAGTTAGGGGGAATTATTTTGATAGATATATGCAAAATGCAAATGTGAACCAGATTTCAAATATAGTGCTCAAGATGTATTTAAAATTTCAAATTCTGTGACTATATGTATGTATGAATTTAAAGATAAGAGTAAAATAACTGATTGGCAAGGACAGACAGACGTCACCTTTATATAAAGAAAATTAAACAGAAATTTATCTTAATGATTTATAAAGTAATATCAAGAAAAGGGACAAGAGACATAATAAGCAAGAAAATGAAAAAAAATATAAATAGCAGGGTGTAACCTCTCTTTTGAAGATAATGTAAAGTGGATATGTTAGCTAGATTCTAACCAGATTTGTATGTCAGCATATATTTGAAGAAGGCTATGGTTGTTGAATTCCCTCTGAGTTTCCTTTAGAAGTGCCCTTTGATCTTCAAGCTGGAGTGAACTGATAGATGAGATTGGTTTTATACTGAATAGGAAAGGATATTTTCACTAAAATATTTTGGACACAAGGGAATTTTAATCAAATTCTAAAAATAATAGATACAACGGAAGCTTGAGATTGAGTTAAGGGTGCTGAGGAAGAGGTGTTGAGGAGAAAAACAACTGAGGATACAGAGTAGGCATATAGGCTTCATGCAAAGAGCACAGTGAGCTGTCAGGGGTGCATAGCCTCACACCTGAGGGAGTGGCTGTGCTGATCACACACGTGGATGAACATGTGCAAACAGCTCAGATAGAAAGAGAAAATCAGAAGCCAAACAAAATAGGAATCAGTCATCAGTGAGTGACTTAGGTGGGACTGTAATAAGGACAATAGAGCAAATGAGTACAGAAGCAGCTATAGTGGAGATGAAATTCAGTACTGACTTGGCTAAAAAACTGAGTACAGCTCCAGGAATAAAGTTTGTGTTGAGGGAATTTTTTTAAGAAAGTTAAAATAACCCATCTACATAAATGCTGTATAGTGGGCTCTTCAAGTTCTGGGTTGTGTTTTCTTTGGATTTAGGTGTGTGTTGAATGGAAATATGCATAATACACAATCATTGGTGATTGAATTTTAAAAGAAATGTACTTCACACTTGTTATGTTTTGAATTTTTGGGTCCCCATAAAATTCCTATATTGAAACATAAACACCCATCATGATGTTATTAAATATTAAATCCTGGGAGAGGTTGAATTTTTTTATTAGATATTATCTTAATTTACATTTCAAATGCTATCCCAAAAGTTCCCTATACTCCACCCCCTGCCCTGCTCCCCTAACCACCCACTCCCACTTCTTGGCCCTGGCGTTCCCCTGTATTGGGGCATATAAAGTTTGTAATACCAAGGGGACTCTCTTCCCAATGATGAAGTTTCTTCCCACTGTAATAGGCATAAGTCCCCTATGACCGAAATCAGAGGAGAGGTGATAACCTCATTTGGGGAGCACATAGGGACACAGACCTTGATTTCCTTAAAGCCTCTAGATCTTCTAGAAACAACTACAACTCTCTCTTATCAATGGTTATTTTATTAATAATATTTGAGTCAAATGAGTTAATGAATAGAAGTCTTATACTGTAGTTAAGATAGTTGTAGCTGTTGTTATCCTAAGTACTTATCACCAAATTCTTACAGAATGCCCTGTTTAAATATTAGGGATGATTATTCCAGTATATATCACTCAATCTCCCCAAATTTATGTTAATAAAAGTTTCTATGGGTATCATATGATTCATCATGTCAAAACAGCACCATTCCCATTGATACAGACATCACAGATCCCTTCTGAGAAGTGGCCATGCAAACCTTGCAGCTGTTCTCTATTGTGGAGTGTTGTATTATTGTTTTAAATAATAACACAAGAACAACACAAGAACAGATCTCTTGGTCATCGAGCAGTTTATTTAATGTAAAATAATGCATCTTAGTTTTATAAGCATTGAAGATTCTGAAGTTCAGTGTTCACACGTCATAGCCAGAGATAGCATATCTAATGTACACAAATAATAATTATTTACTTACAACTTTGCAAGTCCAGATCAAAGTCCTCAATGAGACATGAAATTCATAAAAGTTAAATAAGAGTAAAAGTATGTAAAGTTATTATCATTTATTTTAGTGTTGGCCAGCTTAAAGAAATTTCCTGGACATAGGTATGAGAAGAGGAGACTCCATCAGAGTGTTCTTGTCCTCATTTAAAATTACTCTTTAACAATGATTTCAATTTCCAAATAAAGAATGTGAGATATGTGCTCATGACATACCTTTGGTGAAAGCCACTGAACAGAGCTAGACAAAGTTTATAAACCATGGAAAAAACATTACTTTTGTAATTTGAGGAATTCTCCCCATTTTATATTATATTTTTATTAAACTGTTATGAACATTCATATTTCATAAAAAGATAAACTTTATCTCCCTTTTCAGTACTTTTTATTAATTTTCAGGGAAATATTAATTTAAATCTAACAAGAGGATTTAGCAATTGAAAGTGTCTTTGTGAATTATTTTCAAGCCTGCACAGTCTTGTTCACCCTAAGTGATTTTTGGGTACTGATGCTAAATGCCAATTGAACAGATAGCCATTGATGAACACAGCTCAATACAGAGATAGATGTACTTCCATTGTCATGAGAGAGTATTGGAAACTAAAAAGGGGGGGGGGGGGGGGCTGGGGAAAAGGGGGAAGGGGAAGACCCACACTCTGCCAGAGTTCCACCTATGCTCTGGTTACTCAGGCATGGGAGGGCTCCTCTCTACCTTCCACTCATTCCTGGGTGGGCATCTAAGCCTCTGACCCACTCTTCTGGGGTGGCCAGGGGCAGCCCTACCTGAGAGTCCTGGGCTACTTTGCTAAAGCCCCAGGGAGCCCCAGTGCTACTTTGCTAAAACCACTGGGGTTATGGGAGAGAGAGATGAGGGATGAGAGATTCCCAACATAGGCAAGAGTGAATACAACAGATCTTGATGAGCAGATTTTCTATAGTTTTATTGTAGAAAGGCAGGGAGAAAGAAAGAAGGTTGGAGAGAGTGAGGGGGAGAGAGAGAGAGAGAGAGAGAGAGAGAGAGAGAGAGAGAGAGAGAGAGAGAGAGAGANGGGAGGAGAGGAGAGGAGAGGAGAGGAGAGGAGAAGACAAAGAGAGGGGAGAGAGGAGAGAAGACAAAGGAGAGAGGGGATAAGAGTGAGATGTAAGAGGTAAGAGAGTGAGAAGTAAGAGAGACAAATAAGAGAGCAAGTGGGGTTGAACACCCCTTTTTATGGTCTTTACTGTTGCTAGGTAACTGGGGAGGAGTTTAGCCTGAAGGTCAGAAGCTTGGGACATTGTCTACAGTGATGTCTAGCCATGCTTCTCTTGTTGGGGCTGTGGGGGTTGGTAACTTAGGAAGGGCCCAGAGTTCCAGGAGCATGAGATTACTCCTTCCATGTCATGAAGGTGAATTCTCACCCTTTTCGGGGTTCAGACCTCGGCTCCACTAGAGACCAGGCTGTCTGTGCATAGCCCAATGTTCCATAGGAGAGATGATAAGATTTAACATAAGAACATATAAGAAAAAAAGACTTCGGCCATTAAGTCTTCTTAAATTAACTTTTAGGTTTAAAATTAAGGTTCACAAAAAGAAACATTTTATTTTGTGTTATATCATTGTTTTTAAAAAAATTATCTAAGATACCCAGCTATTAGGAGGTGCGGCCTTGTTAGCTTATGTGGCCTCATTGAAGGAAGTATGTCAATAAGGGGGATGAGGGAATCTTGAGAACATTTTCCTGGCCACATAGGAGACAGTCTTTTCTTTACTGCCTTGCAATCAATATGGAGAACTCTCAGTTTCTCTCTCTCCATGCCTGCCTGTATGCTACCATGCTTCATGCCAGGGTGATAATGGATTGAACCTCAGAACCTGTAATCTACCCCAATTAAACGTTATTCTTCAGAAGAGTTGCCTTGGTCATGGTGTCTCTTCACAGCAATAGAAATCCTAACTAGAATAATAGTGTATGATATTTTTATTATAATGCACATGTTTTAATTTTTATTTATACTGTTTTACTTTTTATATTTATAAAACAAAAATTATATTTATTGCAATGTTATTTTAGTGATGTTACAATATTTTTTTCCTCAGATATTTGTAGCATTTTAGAACCACTTTAAAATCCAAGAAGTGTGGATGTCTTGCTGTGATGATTTGGCTGTAGATAATGTTTAATAGAATATACATATGATTTTAGCTTAATTCTTACTGAATTGTACATTATAAAATTATCGAAAAAATTCATTGGCAGCATATAATTCGCAGAAGATACACTGATTTTAAAGATTATAATATGTATTATCTGAAAGGTATAATATATGATATTTGAAAAGGATATAAAACAGGAAATGGGATGCATGTATATATAAACTAATAACTGCAAATGAAGAGGAGATATTGATATTTGACATAATCACAGGTGCTAGTGTTTATGATCGAAGGGAGTCTAAGTCACTCCCCTAGCTTTTTTCATAAACTTTTTGGATTGCCTCGAAAACAGAACTCAGATTATATTACTTTTTTTTAAAAAAATACAGGATTAAGGAAAGGGTGAAATGAAGACTAAGGAAGGGGAAATGGTTAAAGAATTGCATTATACTGGCCATCAATTACTATCCAATATACTTTATGCCTATGAGATTATTTCTAAAGAAGCATAATTATGTTCTTATTTCTGGGGAGAAAAAAAAAGAATTTAATGCTTTGGATTTTATCTTTCACTCATCAAGGTTTACCTCTGAGATTTGATTAACTTTGCATATCTGGGATACAGCCTTTGAACAGTTCACAAGATCTCTTTCTTCACAGGATGGTTAGGACCATATGGTGTTTAGGGAATATATTAGATGAAGCACTCTTCAGTTGCACCTGCCTGTCTTTTCATAACTCACTCCAACACAATGTCTGAGCTCAAGGGAGATAGGTGTCAATGAACAGAGAAGAGAGTCCTATGCACGTCTGGGTCACAAGCTCGGGATGTTTTCTTATGCTTTGCATCATCTAATTCTGTCTGTGTGTTTTCTCTTGGACAATGAATTATGCTTCCTTACCTAGAAATTTATGATTCATCAATTCTCTTAATGTTGTTTTTAAACATAAATATTGTCACTTTTCAGTCATTCCAATGATCAGAATCTGTATATCTGCTAGAAGGTAGAAACGGATTTAAAGTTAGCAAGCTTGACCTCAACACACAGAATAGGAATCTACATATTTTTCCCCAAACTAGAACTCTTTAGAGGTTGAATTCAGTCTCCTAAATACTCTCCTCCATGTAGCATGATTAGGTTGATACAGCACACTTTGAGTAACAGAAAAGCCTGCATCTGTGTCCTGATCTGATGCTGTAGGGTAATTTTTTTTTTCTTACTGCTCTGAATTCTGGCCTATTTTGGATCACACAGTAAGTGTATCAATAAAGTATTCTGAGAAATGTTATATGCTATCTAAAAATGTTGCATAGAGGAAATGATATGACTCAATCTGGTTACTGAAGTTTGGTTCCCAAAACTTATATTAAGGAAGGAGAGAGTTGACTCCTTAAAGTTTTGTATCGACTCTCTGTCTCTATTTATGTCTTTGTCTGTCTTTCAGTCTGTCTGTCTGTCTGTCTGTCTCACTCTCTCTCTCTCTCTCTCTCTCTCTCTCTCATGTGTGATCAAAACATATAAAACAGATAAATATTAACAACAACAACAGCAAAGTAAATACTCATCAATCATCATTATCAGGTAATATGAAGTATATTAAATTTTGTTTTCAAGGAAAACAATATCCTAGTCAATTTAACTACCTACAATCTTTACTAATATATCCGTATTCTTCATGTATATAGTTTACTTTCCTTTCTGCTTGTGTGACAAACACCATAACAGAAAGCATTTTAGTAGATGAAGAAATTAAGTTGGCTTAGATTTCCAGCTCATAACCATGCGAAATCAAAACCAGAACCGGGACAAGTTAGCTTCCTATTTTACAAACAGCAGTTCTTCCAACCAAGGAACTCATTTCACAATCAAGAAGAATAGCAGGAACCATGGAGTAAATGTTTACTGGACCTCTTGACACCTTAATGTCAGATAGCTTTTTATATGGTTCAAAATCACCTTCCTAGTAATGGTTCCAATGAAGGCAAGCTGGGGTCCCTGCATTAACTAATTTTCAATATGATCCCACATAGACTAGACTACAGTACATGACACAGGAAATATTTTCTTGATAATCCATTTCCAGGTGACTATTCGCTAATACTTATTTTCACAGAGATCATTCTTATGGAGCCCTGGATTCTCTAATTTGCCTTAGTCAGGAAACAATGGCTTTGAATGTTGTCTAGTAATGCCAGTTAATTGGCAAACTCTTATTTTTTTTTTTTTTTTTTTTTTTTTTTTCTTAAATCCTGTCATAATGCTTAGGTTATATACCTTTCAGTTTATCTTCTAGGACACTAGAATAATTTCTATTTTTTCTTATGTCAGCTTCCTATGCAAGTCATACCAACTCACAAACTTGCTATGTCACCCAGAAGAATATTCAATTTTGAATTCCTCTAGATGTTGTTATGTTTTGACCTATCACCCCTCATCTCACAACTTTACTACAGTTTTTGTTTTGTTTTGTTTTTTTGTTTGTTTGTTTTCCCCTATAGCATGAAGTCTTGGCAGTGTTTTGTACTGCTAACTGCCCTCTAGCAAAGACACTAGATACTATACTTCCTTTAAAAACTGGTCATTTACCACTATCTTTTTCCAGTGTTCTTCTTGGTACCCCGGGATAAGGAATGATCTGGAAAGAATATCTTGATATAATACTTAAAACATTCTTAAACTTTAAGTCACAGTCTATTATAACACCACAAATTCTTTGAGTTTTTTTTTTTTTTTTTTTTTTTCCTGTTTGGCAAGGAAATGCTAAGATGCCTGACTTGTTTTCTGTAGGAAGTCCTGTTCTAGCTTCAATGAATTTCTCTCACATATTATGAAGACTGACTGTAGTTGTAGAAAGACTATGTTTAAGGATAGGTGTAGGTGTCTCAAGTTCAATATTTTAGTGTCAACTGATGTGTGATGTTTAGATTGCTACTCAAGCCTGATGTATGCTAGTCCTGGTGTTGAGAGTTTGGCTTGTTACTTATCCTAAAGAGTGTTTCTTAGAGCTTCTTTTGGCCATAAAGTATTACCTCAAATGGGTCCTCCTCCTCCAGAGGTTAGTATGTATTGAAAGGTTGGTCATAGGCACCAGGCATGCATGATGTATGTAGACATTCATACCAGCAAAACACCCACATCCATAAAAAATTTTAAAAATATTTTTAAAAAGACTGTTCACAGGCCTTTTGGATTACTTCAAGTGCTGCCTATTTTGAAAAGTCATTCAACTCTGTAATTCTTGGGTTTGAAAGGCATGCCTGCCTTATTTCAGAGCCTTCATTTTCTCATTCCTCTCCTCCTCTGACAAGTTTATTTCCAAGAACCTTCCCTTCCAGAAGACTATAGGCATAGATCTCCACCTCAGAGTTGTTTCCCAGGCAAGAAAAAAAGTAAACTATCAAGCCTTACTTTCTTGCTTAAGACCTTCCAGACATAGTGACATGATTGTTTTATATTCCCTATTCTATACACAGTAATCATTTTACATTTCCAACAGATAATTAGAATAATCTCTCTTAATAAAATACAGAATGTTCTCCCTTTAGAATCAGTCTGGAAACATAAAAGGCTGTTTTTGCAGCTCCAGGGACAGAATACTAGCTATTCTAGGGATAGTGTCTTTCCCCTTAAAGTTTTTGTATGATCTTTTAATGGATAAAATTATCTCTCTCTGGTGAAGAAGCATCATTATTACTATTCTTCTTGGCATATGTGGTTCAAGATTCTAAACTCTGTACACACAATGTTCTTATACTAATTATAAAAATTTTATTTCTAACCAAAATTAAGTATATGTAGTGACACTGTGGCATACAAGGAGTGTTTCAAATTGACAGTTGACTTGTCTAAACTTGCAATATTCTTTTTTTTTCCAGTTTTTAAAAAAATATATTTTAAAAATATTTTATAGGTACAGGCATTTGCTGGTATTGATGTCTACATACATATTGCATGCCTGGTGCTTGTGGAAGCCAGGAGAGCACATTGGATCCCCTATAATTAGAATTATAAACAGATGAGGTGCCATATCGTTGCCAGGTATTGAGCCCAGGTCGCTGAGAAACCAGTCAGTTGTCGTAACCACTGAGTCATCTCTCCAGTCCTATACTTGTAATTTTCAGTTTGAAGCCTTCTATCATCACTAACAAGAAAAAAATGCCATTCAGAGTTCATATAGTCATTGTTCCCATATTTGTAAATATATAATCACAACATACCTCCCAAGTCTTCTCTTCTACCTGCAACACATCTAATTAAACCAGATGAGGTGGAGAGCAAGGGAAGCTGTATTAACCTTGTTGTCATGGGATACCAGAGTTTGAATTCTATTCAAGATCCAGAAATGGATGCTTAATTTTGTAGACTAGTCAGTAACATAGGTTCAAGTATTATCCCTGACCCTTGGAAGCCACAAATCTTTGGTTGCTCTGGCTGGGCCAGAGCCCTGCAGATCCCCATGGATAGAGCCCGGTTTGTATACTGGCAGGGGCAGAAAAGATGAGAGAGGAAGTAGGTCCTAAAGAGAGGTAAGGTATCCAGGTGTGTACTTCCAAGCTGACTATTTTATGGAGTTGAAGGAGTACCTCTTGGTGCTTACTATTTACTTGTTTTTCTGGATGGGCAGAGCCTGGGAAGAGTGAAGAGTGCTCAGTTTTTCCTATAGGTTGAAAATTCACCTTCAGGTTGTAGTTCTAGTTATCTTAGAATTTTTGACACATATTCAGAGTTATGTGATGCCTTATATCTTTGAGTCAGCATCACAGTTTGTAGTTGTGAGACTTAAAATTAATTATCCATTGTTTCACTTCCTGTATACTTTGTATTATTATTATATAATACATATGTTATTGAAATGTTATCCATTTGAAAAGGATGGAATAAAATACATATAAAAACTTTCTTGAGTACCCCATACCATACATGGGTCTTCCAAGCCACACCACACTTTCCAAGGTTAAATGAACTCTTTTTTAATAAATATGATGCTTAATCCAAGAATGTGAAAGACATATGTGCTCATTTTTGGTAAATTTTTTACCTAAGCAAAAAAGAGTTACTGCAAATCAGAATATAACCATACAATATGAGAATTTTAGCACTGGCCATGAGAATTTTAATAGGGATCATAAAAAGGATTAAAAGATGACTGCTGTAAGAGTGAGGGAAACAACACATTCTATATTTGGTTATCTAATCATTCTGATGATTATGATGTTTAGACTGTAGAAATACTGGAAGTACAAGATGGCTTCTTATCTTTATTTCACTGTTTCTATAATTTTCCCATTATATAATTTTCCTTAAGTGATTTTCAGAATATCTTACCTATTTAAAGCATAAAACCCTCTGAGCATCAACTTTTGATTCTGTGATCATTATCTATTCAGATACCTACTTTCCAGTTCTTGCACTGGATAAATCATCCATTAGTGTATAAACTGAAGCCTCTCAAAAACTTCAATCCTAAAATAAAGACAAAGGTATGTAACAATCAGAATACTTGAACATCTGACTTTGTATAATAGGAATCTTACTCAAATCGCTTTCATCTCTTATCACAGCATTTTAAAAAGACAATGGTGGTCTGGTTGATTTTATATAACAGCAGGAAGGATGTAACAAAATTTCTAGATGTCTTCATTCACACGCAAGGCGTTTCATTCAATATAAAGGAAGAATTGTGAATGTTAAGTCATATTAACAATAAAAAATTTGAAAAGAACACAATCTTAAGAAAGAAGCCTTACTTTAAAAATGTTCTTTAAATTTTTATTTGATGTCATTATCAGGCCTAAAAATTTTATTATTGGCTTGAGGTCTCCTAATAGGCTCTGCCAGAGCCTGACCATTACAGAGGCAGATGCTCACAGCCAATCATTAGACTGAGCACAGGGTCCCCAAGGGAGGAGTTAGAGAAAGGACTGAAATAGCTGAAGGAGTATGCAACCCCATAGAAAGAACAACAATATGAACCAACCAGACCCCCCACACACACCTGGACCAGAGCTTCCAAGGACTAAACCAGCAACCAAGGAGTACACATGGAGGGACCCATATCTCCAGCCACATATGTAGTAGAGGATGGCCTTGACAGGTATCAATGGGAGAAGAAGCCCTTGGTCCTGTTTAGGCTTGATGTCCCAGTGTATGGGAAAGTGAAGGCAGGGAGGTGGGGAGTGGGTGAGTGGGTGGGGAAACACCCTCCTAGAAGCAGGAGGAGGAGAGATGGGCTAGGAGGTTTCCAGGGGAAAACCCTGAAAGGAGATAACATTTGGAATATAAATAAATAAAATATCCAATAAAAAATAAATCTTAAAAAAGAAAAAGAAAGAACTGACTAGAACCATTATTCCTTTTCCTTTTATTAAAAAATAATAATAATTACAGCAGTATGAGTAGGAGAAATGAATGAAAATGCCCTCACTGCTGATTCTATATTCTATACTCACTTAGAATCAAACAGGAAAGAGATAGAATGTTTACAAAGTGTAGGGCCAGGCACCTATTTGCTGTGACTTCACAGCCCTAGAAATCAAAAATGTCAGCTTCTAGACAAATAATTTCTGTTTGAATTGAGGTTAAATGAGTGTGTAAGTTTTCTCAGTCACCCCGTGGGGAGGCAGATCAAAACTTCTGCCCAGTTCTCCTGTGATGATATTAGAGCTTTGGCTGTTGTTGAAACCTTGAGGAGCAATGCTTGTTTTGTGGTTTCAAAGGCCTCTTTGTCTTGTTTGCCCTCACCACAATGTGGAATCAGATCAGAATGAGCTTCATTGATAAAGATCAGGGTCATGTTCTTAGTAGATGGCACTTTAAGATGCTTGTTACAGGTAGAAATAGCAGGTATTAAAAATATCACTCAATGAGTAGTCTTGTGGAAAAGGCAACAGAAGTAAGAAAAAAAAAAAAAAAAGGTAAAACTGTGTATTTATGTGCCAGGATATATTGTGAACTATTGTGAAGTAGTTGAACAGGATTTTCCTGTAAGGTCAGAAAATCATGTTCTAACCCATTGCTCTATGAAGGGATACCCAAAATAAAGCATTGGAAGAGGTTAATGTATTGATTTTTGCATGCAAATAATTCAATGAGAAACATTCATCCAAGTTTTAAAAGTTAATTATAAAAATATCTGAATTATACTGAGATGATCATAGCAAAGAACAGCCTGTACATTCTTTTCCTGCAACCTTATCATTGAGGAAACTGGAGAAAGAAAGCAGCTACAGAGGACATCTATGTTCCCTTTGCTCTTCAGAATAAAAGGTACCATTCTGCAACCTTGAAAAATGTTTTTGACTTTACAATTGCGGACTGTGTTGCTTTTATATCTGCTAATGATTCTCAGTCTTTGTTTTTGTTTTTGTTTTTGTTTTTTCCTGTCAAATTATGGATGTAGTTTTTAAATGGTGGTCATAATTCATAGTAAACATTCATTTATTTTCCATTGTTTGCTCCAGAGTTCTGCTGTATTCTTGTATAGTCACTGTCCTGGTCCTGCCACTCATACCATCTTCTATCAGACTGACTCTGTTATGATTAAATTCAATCTGATTTATAGAATTTACTTTTCAATCTTCCTTAAAAAGATTCTTATCACCTTGGTTGATTCTCTATTATTTTCTGCCGTGCTATAATAATACTAAGCTGTGTTATATTCTTAAGCCAGCTTTTGCTCACTAACTAACTGGTGCACCCAAATCTTGTGTGTATAAAAACTTCTAAAAATACCTTCTCTCTTCAAAATGGCGCAGGTGGGAGATACATTCAAGGAATGGAGCAACTGAAAATTACCATGAAACATAGTGTTGTATGTTTAGAGATTTAGAAAGCACTGGAGAGACATGTAAGTGTACCTAAAGGAGTAAGTATGAAGGAATCTGGTCATGAAGAGTAAACTGATGGAGAAATGGATGTTCCCCAAAGGCATAAGGTTACTAATTGAAGCTTCCAGAACAAGAAGTCAGTTACTTCCCTGTGGATTTTTTTGTTCCAATAGGCCCCGAGGGACCCACAAAGACAAAGGCTATTGCTATTGCTGTTGGCCTCATTATATAACTGTTAAGATCCTACTGCTGAAGATGATTTACAGGTTATTTGCAGGTCTTGGAGAAATAAGGCCAAGCCTTAACCGTGAGTGTCTTACCTGGGAACTTGCTCCTATAGTGGTAGCTGTTATTACTTAGCACGCTGAAGAGACTTAAGCTCAACAGTCCAACTCAGCTGTGGATCATGCCTGATTCATGATGGAAGTGCCAGGTAAGATGTGCCAACTAGTAGTATAATGGGATGGGTGGTCTGGATAGACAACCCTCTGATTCAACATAAAGTCCACTCCAGGGTAGGGTTTATCCCTCCTGTTAGGAATTTAGACAAATATCTGTGGCTAGGGAAGTAATAGGGTCCACTGGGAAGGCAACGTTGTTTACTTACTATTTTTGGATGACAACCCTACTTAATTGCGTTTCTAAGTTTTTGTGTACATACAAACCATTGTTACCAGTGTCACTTCAGAACAACTGATGAAACTCTTTAGAGCATCTGACTGTAACACAGTTTCCTAATCCTTAGCCAGAAAGTGATGTCTACAATTACCCCCTAATCAGGATCCTTTGTGTTAGCATAGGTCAGGAGGGAAAGAGTATAAAAGCCAGAGCTAGGAGTGCGGTTTCTTCCTCAAGTTCAACATTATCTTCCAATTGAAATGTTTTGCCCTATAAATGGAGGGGAAAGCTCACCAGCCCCAGATGGCAAGAAAATGTCAGATATTTGGAAAAAAACAAAAGAAACTTGAAAGATACCTGAGGGTATCACCAGTGGTATAAAATAGGAAGGAAACTGATGGTAAGCATTCAAAGAACTGAGAACAACAGACTATTTTTTTCTTTCTTTTAATTAGATATTTTCTTATTTTATATTTCAAATGCTATCTTGAAAATTCCCTCTACCCTCCCCCCCCCGCCCTGCTCCCCTGCCCACCCACTCCCACTTCTTGACCCAGGCGTTCCCCTGTATTGGGGCATATAAAGTTTGCTATACCAAGGGGCCTCTTTTCCTACTAGGCCATCTTCTGTGAAACACAAGCTCTGGGGGTTCTGGTTAGTTCATATTACAACAGACTTTTAACAGTGGAGCTTCCTGCAAGTTGTGTAGAGAAGTCCAGGGTTGAAGGTTTTCAAGTCGTATCCCGTGTTAGGGCAGAGTTTCTGGTGGTGCAGTTGCTTTGAATTATCCCAGTTACTTGTAAATAGTGACCCACCCACCAAAACTCCTCTTAGTAACCTAGCACCCAAATTCCTCATTGGTTCGACAAGTTGAACACTGGTACAACTGCTTCTTTGGTCTTTTGTAGGATTTTTTTCTGGAGTGAATAGAATTGTGTGTTAGATCTCTCTGGAAAAAGTCTGTCCCTCAACACACAAAGATCTTGCACCACAGGCTTACATGCAGGAGTCATTTAACTAATTTGACATTTAAAATGTTAGAAAAATACTCTGTATATGGTATTATTGTACATATATACATATGCATGTATGTATGTACATATGTATGTATGTACCTATGTATCACTCCAACCTGAAACATATGTCTCAGGAGAGATTCACCATCCTTGATAAGGTGTGAGCTGTATGTGTGTGTACTTTCAGTATAAAGTAGATTTAAACATCTATCTTAATGGAAAGGGAATTATTTTGAATAAGCCTTCAATTCTTCAGCAACTGTGTAAGATATGTCACTTAACATGTTTTCTCTGGGAGACATCTATGTTCAGTATGTTTGAATAAAATGTGGTTTCTTGAGATTCTCTCTTTTTCATTCTGTGTTTGTGTTGATTTCATCAATTCAAGGGGTTTTCTGACAATTCAATTATCCTCTTATGCCCTATCACCTTATTCCCCAAACTGTCTTTCTGAATTCTAATAAGGGGTGGTAAATCATTGTGTCCTGGATAAGCTTTTCCCAATTTACAGATAGACTTATTTTCAATGCAAATTTCTCAGCCTGATCCCTTTTCTACATGGGAAGTCAATGCAGTTAACATCAGTGCTCATGAAATGGTCTTTTGTAGGATTCTTTAGAACAATGGTACTACCTGCTTTACAAGGTAGCATAGAGCACCAGCTGCTATCATTCCATACCCAAGTAATTTTATTCTTTTTGACTCACTCATTGGTTCTTTTAAGAGCTCTCAGGTTCCTGTACTGTGCTGTGGACAGGGTGTTTCTAGGTCATCCTGTAAAATCAGACAAAGGAGAGTTTCCAGAATGTTAAGAAACAGAAGTGTGACTGCTCCCAACTGTCCTTTGCAGGAGAGATACCCCACAAAACACTCTGGTATCTAGGAAGGATGGCTAACTCCACTGTAGTGTATAGGAGATTCTGTGATGATCTTCCAAGAACTTCCCTTATGCATGAGGTCGTCATTTTTCCTCCTGCTGGGCTGAGGCCTTTAGCTTTCTTCAGGAGTCCCCATCTAAGGAAGGCAGCTGTTTAGAGGTCAACTATGACCTAATTCCCATCTTCTAGGAGGCCATCTGTGAATCTCATTTCTGGTTTTAGAATGCCAAAACGACTATTCTGGAGGCTGTTTAAGTTATATTATAGATTCCTTTCTCCTTTTGCAAGCATCATTTACTTAATTTTGCATATGCATTGTGTCTAAAATCCATATACAATATATGTGCTTAAAATGAATCTAATTATAGATGAAGTCCTTCCTATACCAGGCTTAAAGTAGAGAAAGGACACATGTCACTTAAGGGTGATTCCAGCAATGAGAAAGGACTACTGTATTTGGTGAGGTATTGGGTTTGAGAAGAAATTTAAGATTAAGCTTGCAAGACCACAGTATGCTTGCATATGATATGTAGCAAAGCTTGGAGGTAGGTAGTTCCATAGTAAGGAGACAGCCTGAGTGTCCAAATATAGGATGATGTCTTTGTTGAAGACAAAGAATTCTCACTAGGGTATTTCTAGAGTCTTTATACAATGGATGCATTTCTTTAGGGAGATAATTGTTGCAATCATATTGAGAGAAGAGTAAAGGCAGAGAGTTCTATGATGAAATGTCAGCTAGAAAGCTTTACTGTCAGACTACAGTGAAAAAGCCAAAATAAAAGAAAGGTGCTTATGTTAAGATATCTGCAGGATTTGATGAATACTAATTCATCAATTATCTTCTAAAGGAGGCAAGAGAGGGTTGCCAGAATAATGGAAATCTCAGTCAAACCATTAAAGACTTTATTGTCAACTATGATCCAGGCAGGATCAAGTAAAATGATTCTGACTATACTCACATATAATCACATTTTATAATACAACCCAAGGCTAGTAATGTGAAAACAGCAAAATTCAAAAAAATATGTGAAAATGAAATAAGATAATTTATGNCATTTCAAGTGTTATCCAGAAAGTTCCCTATATCCTCCCCCCTCCCGGCCCTGCTCCCCTACCCACCCGCTCCCACCCCTTGGCCCCGGCGTTCCCCTGTATTGGGGCATATAAAGTCTGCATAACCAAGGGGCCTCTCTTCCCACTGATGGCCAACTAGGCCATCCTCTTCTATATATGCAGCTAGAGACACGAGCCCTGGGGGTACTAGTTAGTTCATGGTTATTCTTCCACCTTTCACTTTTGATTCATAAAAACACCAGCAAGAAAATGTTGGTAAGGTAAACATAGCAATTGTTTAGTTCTTATAATCAACACTTTAAGCTGAAGGATGATGACCATGTATAGTATGGTAGATATCTACATTTCTTGGGAAAGACTAAAAACAACAGCAAGATAATAATTAAATTTGCTTTTGAAGGAAATGAAACAGAAGAAGGCTAAATAGGACAAGATCAAAATCATTAATAAACAGATGATTCATGATGTATTATTATAGGTGTGTCTTATCTTTTTGTATTTGTTTTAAAGAATTTGATACTTGCATTCCGTTCTATGTAAGACTTTCAGTGTGTTGATTTATATATCCCTCTCTCAGATCTATAGTATGATAGGACTGTCCTTGATACTTAGTTCCTCAGAAAAGAGATATACAACTTTTCTTCTAGGGCTCTCTTCTCTCCTCATACTGAAACTACTTTTCAAACAAGCAAGTAGCAAATAATATGAACAGAGAATGAATGCTGATTGTCAGCTTCCGTGTCCTTTTGGTTTGTTAAGTCTAATAAAAGCTCATAGCTATGATGTGCTTCTTTTAACATGCAAGGGCAAGAGAAGTGGCCATTAAAGTTTATGAGAAAAAATAATATATAGTATATTTTACTATATAAAATATATAGTAAAAATTTAAAAATATTTGTGTAAGATAACAGTAGCATTTATCAATATAATATTGGAAATGGACTTACTTTGTTAGTCAGAAAATTATTCACAAAGGTGGAAAATGTATGTGGATTTTATGTTTATATTTTAGCCTGCCTTTAGAACACAGTGTTATAATGTGAGCAGTTGAGCAGTTGTATTCAGTGATTTTTTTACTATTATTCCACCAAGTCTGTGCATATTAATAATTTTTTTAAATCACTGAGGAAAGTCACATTAGGGTCCAGGAGGGCACAGTCATTTATGAGAGATGCTCACAGTACTTTGCCATTTTTCACATACACTGTTACATTCATGTCCACATAATGAGGCTAGACTTCTGTAGTGTTCTGAAATTAATCACATTGTAACTAGTTATATCTTACGTGGATTAAGCTAAAATTAGATTATTTCTGGTGAATTTGGACTGACCTTATAGACCACATGACATCCATTATCACTGATATTCCAATATGGGCTTGAGTTAAACTCAGAATTCTCTGATCAAAACAAATAAACATCAATGAAAGGATATATGTCAATTACATTTTGTGCATTCTGATCTAACCATACAAAGGAGCTAATGCAGCAATACTCTTTATCTAACATTTCACAGAATAAAATAAATGTTGCTGCTAAAGAACTCAAAATGACAGTTGCCTCTCTGATCCATTTGCAAAATATGAAATTGAGAACTGAATGTCACTATTCCCTTCAAAAACTTCACTAAGCATGATTTTCATATTGATTCTTGCACATATCTTATGTATTTTTGAATGTTAAGTGGTTCCATGACAGGTTGTACTACAAATCACTTATATCTTTCATCTTGATTTTTTGATATACATTTTAATATATTTTATTACATTGCCTGTCTTTCTATGGCAGGGTTGTAAATGCATTTTATATGTTAGAGAAAAAAAAATTATAGAAGTAATGTACCAGGAGAAACGAAGTATGAAAAAACAAAAAATGTTGCAAATGCCCAACTTATGACCAGATACTCAAGCATGAATATAAATGATAATTAAAAATTGAAAACTTTAAATATGATACAGGTAGGTGATTTTAGAATGGTGGAAACTTATAGTTTGTCTTGTCAGTATTATATTACTGGGAAGAGACACCATGGCTACAGCAACTCTTTTCTTTTTAATTTAAATTAATTTAATTTAATTTTTTACATATTCACTTTATATCTCCTCAATGATCGCCTTCAGGTCAACCCTTCCCAGAATCCTTTTCCATCCTCCTCTCCTTCTCTTCTGAACAGGTAGGGAAACCCCTGGATATCACCCCCACCATGGTACTTCAAACCTCTGCAAGGTGAGGTGCTTCCTCTCCCAATGAAGCTAGACAAGGAAGCCCAGCTAGTAGAATATATCCTAGGTATGAGCACCAGCTTTGGGATAAGCCCTACTCCAGTTCTTCAGGACCCAAATAAGGTCAAGCTGTACATCTGCCTCATATGCTTGGGGAGACTAAGTACAGCCTGGATATGATATTTTGTTGGTGG
>CACVCL010032033.1:0-21897 GCA_902729485.2 Mus minutoides | reverse complement strand
GAATCTGAAGCCCTCACTCTGTCTCTCTCTTCTCTTTAACCCCTCCCCCCTTTGTTCTCATTCTCCTTTGACTTCTCTTGTTTCTCCTCATTCTCTCTTTATGGACATGTTTTTCCTTTCCTTGTGTCCTTGTGATTTAAGATATATATATATATATATATATATATATATATATATATATATATATATATATATATATTGCATAATAATTTCCTAACATTACAAAGATTACTTATTTTTAATATTTTTATACCCATATGAGTAAGATAAAATGCATATAAATACATTAAGTATGCATTAGAGCCTTCAATATTTCCAGAGAAATATACTCTGCACAGTGGGTAATATTTTATATCATAATGTGAATGCTCCCAGTCACTCTTACATTAATAGAAATTTAATATGGCCAATTTTAAAGTCTTTTAAGGAAGTTTTAATTTACTCCTCTTTTGAGGAGGATTGAGAGTCCATGAATCATAATACCTCCCCATAATCTTTGCAAAGTGTGATAAGACATTATTTTAAACATGGAATAATATCCGTGTCCAGATATTTGCCCTTCAAACACTATCCACTCTTAAATCCCCTAAAGATAAACTCTTAAGAATATCGAGCTGATAGAAATTTGGAGCGCAAGGAACCACAATGAAAATGTGAAGAATGACATGATTAATTTTAAGAGAAAAGGATTTTAAATGCTTATGACTTGCGGATCTTTATGCAACTCAAATAATCAGAGTCTCTAATAAGTGAATGTTCCTATCTTAAGAGTAAAGCAACAGGGACATATTTGAGACTTTTGCATTAGAATCTTCTATTAGCTCCAATGATGCCAGCTATGTACCACATGTAAAATGAGGGCAGTTCTTGCATCAGGGATTTTGCAAATTATGAAGCTTTGTGATTTGATTTCTATATATAAAAGCTTAAAATTTGTTGAGCCTAATAACAAAAAGCTTCAGAACTGTGCGGTAAGCTCTCCTTAGATGCCCACATAACAACCATGAAAGTCACAGACAGGTAAACATGCTATGCAAAAGATAACTTTTTCGAAATCTCTTTCTGGGTTATGTACTGAGACTGTCAGTTAAATTAATGTCAACACAAATTTCTCTGATAACTCTATACATTCTGAAGACAAATATGTATCTTCTAAGTAATTTACTAAATAAAATCTTGTACTTTGAAGCAAAATAATATAGAGGGAACTTTTTAAAAAAATGTACCGTCCATTCAATGGCTCATATACCATGCATTCAGTGGCTCATATACAGTCCATACAGTGGCTCTGAGAGATAATCAGGAGCTTTTTGATAAAAAGGTTTTACTGTACACAAATATAAATATAAGGAAATTCATACACACGTTTCTTTTGAATATGTTATGGAATATATATGTGTGTGTGTGTGTATTTTAAGAGGTCTCATAAAAATAATCCTGTAACTATGAAAGAATACATGGTTCATATAAATCTACTGCAAGAATCAAAATTTAAGCCCCCCAAATTTGTAATTGTTACCCAACAAAGTCCAATCAATAAGATATTTGACCTTCCAGCATCCTTCTAAGATACCAAAGATGTGGCACTGTTCTAGAAATATGCCCAAATATGTAGTTGTTGATGTTTGTTTGTTTGTTTGTTTGTTTAATTATCAATGAAATCTCTAAAGCTACTGAAAGATAGAGTCTGGAGAGTTTGATATGACATTCCAAAATGCTTGAGTCAATTTATTGTCTCAATACAAGTGTTTTTAATATTAGAATACTTGGCTTCTCATTTACCATTGTAGTTACAGGGAAAATTCTGCAGTAACCAGAACCCTGTCACTCCATAAAATAATGTCTGTGAAAATGTATGTGGGGAGGAAACAGTAACTGACTTAGAGCTCAAGTGACTAACCAGCAACACATGGAGAGATCTAGAAATTACATAATGAGTGCAATGAACACTTTGGATGATTATTCCTTGAAGGAAAAAAAAATACAACCATGTACTGGCTAGTTTTGTCTCAACTTGACACAGCTGCAGTTATCACAGAGAAAGGAGCTTCAGTTGAGGCAATGCCTCCATGAGATCCAACTGTAAGGCATTTTCTCAATTAGTGATCAAGGGGGAAAGGCCCCTTGTGGCTGGGACGATTTCTGGGCTGGTAGTCTTGGGTTCTATAAGAGAGCAGGCTGAGCAAGCCAGAGGAAGCAAGCAAGCCAGTAAAGAACACCCCTCCATGGCTTCTCCATCAGCTCCTGCTTCCTGACCTGCTTGAGTTCCAGTCCTGACTTCCTTGGTGATGAACAGCTGTATGGAAGTGTAAGCCGAATAAACCCTTTCCTCCCCAACTTGCTTCTTGGTCATGATGTTTGTGCAGAAATAGAAACCCTGACTAAGACAAATTGGTTCCAGCATCGTGGGTATTCCTGTGCCAGCTTGACCATGTTTTGGTTAGGACTGTGGAAGGATTTTGGAACTTTGGGCCAGAAGACCCATTTGGTGTTAATAGCTCTGTTGAATGTTGTGTAGGAGCTTTGAAGATAATGTTGAGAACAGTGCAGAAGATGGAGACCTGGCTTGTGAAATTTCAGAGGGAAGATTAAAGACTCTTTTCCAGGCCATTGCTAGTTTGATAGTGAAGATTCTGTGGTTCTGGTTAGCTGGGGCTGAAGAATCAGCTGTGATTAACAAGATACCAGAACCACTATAGCAAAAGGTTTGCATTACTGGGACTGTTGATGCTGGTTAGCTGGAGCTAAGAAATTAGTGGTGATTAAGAATAGACGAGCATCATTGAGATGACCTTTTCTGGGAAGTGCTTTCTTAGCGCACAAAGAGATAGCCAAAGTTGTACCTGATGCAGCAGGACTTGGTAATGTGTAAGAGTCACCAGGTGGTACTGGTTTTGAAGGCATCAAGAGGTGATGCAGAGCAGCTGAGGCTCTGCACTCTGATAGGCCGTGGAAGGCATTGGTGAAGGTACAGCCTCAGTTGCAATTGATGGCCCAGGACTGAAGGGGTTATGCAAAGGAGTTGAGGCTTGGCATCATGAAGAGAGTCTGTGAGAAGCTATTGGTGAAGCCTAGTTACTGTGGAAGACAGCAGCGTTTTGGAGCCGCCAGTACCGTGAGATGACCACCAAGAACAGCAATAGTTGTGGAGTACAGGGAGCTGGAGCCTAGAAGACAAGGTGTGTGCTACAAAGGGCATGGCTGGAGAAGTGACTGAAGCCCTTGGAGAAGCCCAGAAGATGGTGAGTTGGATCGCAGACATTGGACAGTTTGAGTTTGATTTTGATTTTGCTTTTGATTGTGACTGTGCCCTGATATTTTTCCCTCTTGAAGGAGAAACTATTTTAGTGGAGCCTACAGTTAAGAGACTTTTAATTTAAAAAAAAAAAAAAAAACTTTGGGTTTTAAAAAAGATAGATATTTTAAAGAGATTGAAACTTTAAGAATATGTAAAGACTGTGGGACTTTTAATGTTATTTAGATCTTGGGGATGAATAAAAATATAAGGGTTGAGGCTTACAAGTGATGTGTTTGTATGTCAAGTTGACAAGGGGTCAATTGCACTGGCTAGTTTTGTATCAACTTGACACAGCTGCAGTTATCACAGAGAAAGGAGCTTCAGTTGAGGCAATGCATCCATGAGATCTAACTGTAAGGCATTTTCTCAATTAGTGATCAAGGGGGAAAGGCCCCTTGTGGGTGGGACCATCTCTGGGCTGGTAGTCTTGGGTTCTATAAGAGAGCAGGCTGACCAAGCCAGAGGAAGCAAGCAAGCCAGTAAAGAACATCCCTCCATGGCTTCTCCATCAGCTCCTGCTTCCTGACCTGCTTGAGTTCCAGTCCTGACTTCCTTGGTGATGAAGAGTAATGTGGAAGTGTAAGCCGAATAAACCCTTTCCTCCCCAACTAGCTTCTTGGTCATGATGTTTGTGCAGAAATAGAAACCCTGACTAAGACAAACCATAAAGCAATTTAAAGCTACAGGTCATTCTTTGAAAGTAGTTATTTATAAATGGTTCAATCTTTTGAAGCTAGAAGGATACAAGCTTCCAAGATAATTGATTAAAGATCTCTCTGTTCTATGCTTAAAGTTATAAAAGAAAAAGAAAAAAATTCTTAATGTGACTAAGGTCATAGCTACAAATACAACCTGCATTCTAAGGAATTTCAACAAATAACAACTGTAGTCACCATTTGATTAATGGTGTTGGAGACAGTGTTAGAGACTTTAGTAAAAGCAAATATCAAAACCAAATATTTTTTTGGAGAATGTGGATATGGTTTGATGTTACATAATTGAAATCAATAAATTCTAATTAATGATTTACTTAACTGCACAGCAATAACACCAAAGTTGGCTTAAGTAACCAATGTGTTTTTTATTCTCTTGTTTTTATGTTTCTTTACAAGGATGTACTTAAATTCATCAGCTAATCAATAGATGCTATGTGTACTTCTTATTATAAGAAGTATATTTAGTGGTGGATACCAGAAAAAACAATATGGAGCGCTCAAATCATCGTCCCTCTCTTTTTAAACCTTTAGTACTTCCTGCTTTATATTACCTCCTTATTTGGAGTCCTCTACTACATTTAAATGGACATAAAAAAATGAATGGAATTACATTAATTTTGTGCACTTCCTGCTGCTATATAAGAGTAATCAGAACTTGTTTCTTTCTTTCTTTGTTCATTTAGTTTGTAGTTCAGCAAGCTGGATAGTTTGACATGGTCACTCACAGCTAGAGAGTTCCAGATATATATATAGGAGCAGGGAAGTTGAGCAAAAGAGGAGAGAGTTTTTTGTGATTGTGTCAACACCAAGTCATGAACTTAGTTTGTATCAATCCACATTTAGATAACTAACCCAGGTATATAAGGTCTAGAACACACTCTTGATACACAGAACTAACTTTCCTGTGTTGCATGTACTCTGAAACAATGCTTTTAAAGCCCACAACTAGGAACAGTCTTCAACAAAAATTGAGGAGAGGCCCTTGGTCCTATGAAGGCTTCATGCCTCAGTGTAAACTAATCTACTCCTCATCAAACAGAGACAGTTTTAGAAAACCATACATGATCAAAATTCACAGAAAAATGGTTCCTGTGGTTCACAGACCCAACAGATTCTTTAACAACAAAGCTCTTACTACTAAGGGACAGGGAACATCTTGGAACAGGGACAGATAAAATAACAGAGTCAGAAGAATAGGAAGTAGAATTGCTTGTCTTAGAAAAGTCAGAAAAGCTAAATTCATTTAAGTCTCATCAATACGGGTTATCTACATAAGCACTGAATAAGGGGGGTATCAATAAACATGCTACCAACCAAAAGATGGGGGCAATATTATCATATATATATATATATATATATATATATATATATATATATATATATAATTATAAATAGGCCATGAATTTAAGAGAGGGGAAAAGAAAATTAGGTAGTTATATTTTGATTTCCAAAAGTTAAAAATTAAACAAAATTTGACATACTTGCCAAATGACTAAGTGCACGTTGGATCTCGAACAGAGAGAGTGCTAAACAGACATTACAGGAAGGCACAGTCTCCATGTTGCCTCAGGTCTTTCATTACCGAATTTAAGACTGAGGAAATATTGATGGCTAATAATTTTCAGTATGAAAATGATTTTTAGCTCCAGTTGACTCTTTTACTAAAATCAGAGAAAGAAAAAAAAAAGCTTTCCTCACAACTACAAAACCTCAAAGTTCACTATTATATGCCTTCCATCAAGAGTTAAAATTCTACTATTTCTTCCAAGGTCATGATGCAGTCATGTCCTTCCTCTTGCTATGGCTTTCATTGATCCATTGGGGACTGGAATGATTTCCAGTGCATCATATTGATCTGAGCTTCTCTGAGAGCTCATTTAAAATTTCCTCAGAGAAATCAGTGGTTTAGTGTATGAGATTACCTACCTTAAGGCATTTATTTGGGATGATTTTCATATATCTTGTTAAAAATACAGAACATATGCTGATTTTTTTTTCTGGAGCCGATGATCAGAAATGCTTTCAAACCGGATTGAAAACACTTCATCAGCCAACAAATGGAAAATAAAACCAATCTACTCCAACATGGTAGATTTTAGTAAAATGTTTGAACTTATTTCTTATCTCTGAGATCAATTTGATAAATATATAAATTACATTTAAGACCAAAAGTGATACATCAGTAGTAACTAATTTAAAATAATTTTCAAATATTATACAGAAGTACATTATTCTTCTACTGTTTTTTTTTAATTTTTAGAAAGAATATTGAAGCAAAAGAAAAAAATCAATCTGTGTATAGACTCCTTCTGTATAATATATTCTTATTCTATTCTTGAATTTTTAAAAACTTTTTTTATTTTTATTGGATATTTTATTTATTTACATTTCAAATGTTATCCACTCTCCAGATTTCTTCCCCACCCCCGCAAAAACAACAACAACAACAAAAACAACAACAACAACAACAAAAACCTCCCAATCCCACCGACCATCCTCCTGATTCTATGAGGGTGTGGCCATACCCATCCACGCATTTCTACCTCCTTCTCATTCCCTTACATGTGGGCATTGAGCCTTCACTGGACCACTTCTCCCATTGATGGCCAACAATGCCATCCTCTGCTACATATACAACTGGAGCCATGAGTCCCTCTATGTGAATTCCTTGGTTGGTGGTATAGACCCCGAAAGCTCTGGTTAGTTGATATTATTGTTTGCCTTGTAGGTTACAAAACCCTTTATCTCACTCAGTCCTTTCTTTAACTCCTTCACTGGGGACACTTTGCTCAGTCCAGTGGTTAACTGCCAGCATCTGCCTCTGTATATATCAGATTCTGGCAGAGCCTCTCAGAAGACAGCTATATCAGGCTCCTGTCAGCAAGATCTTCTTAGAATCCACAATAGTGTCTGGGTTTGGTGATCTTATATGGGATGGATCCCTAGGAGGGCAGTCTCTAGATGACCTTTCCTTCAGGTTCTTCTCCACATTTTGTCTCTGTATTTGCTCCCTTGAGTATTCTGTTACCTCTTCTAAGAAGTACTAAAGCAACCACACTTTGGTCTTCCTTCTTCTTGTGCTTCATATGGTCTGTGAATTGTATCTTAGGTATTCTGAGCTTTAGGGCTAATATCCACTTACCAGTGAGTATATATATATATATATATATATATATATATATATACCATGTCTGTTCTTTTGAGATTGGGTTACTTCACTCAGGATGGTATTTTCTAGTTCCATCCTCTTGCCTAAGAATTTTAAGAATTCATTGTTATTAATCTCTGAGTAGTACCCTATTGTGTAAATGTACCATATTTTCTGTATCCATTCCTCTGTTGAAGGACAGCTGTGTGGTTTCCAGCTTCTGTCTATTATAAATAAGGATACTGTGAAAAAGATGGAGACTTTGTCTTTGATATATGTTGGGGTATCTTTTGGGTATATGCCCAGGAGTGTTATAGCTGGGTCATTAGGTAGTACTATGTCCAATTTTCAGACGAAACTGATTTCCAGAGTGATTGTATCAGATTGCAATCCCAACAAAAAAGGAGGAGTTTTACTCTTTGTCTACCTCCTCACCAGCATTTTCTCTCACCTGAGTTTTTGATCTTAGCCATTTTGACTAATGAGAGGTAGAATCCCAGGGTTGTTTTGATTTGAATTTCTCTGATGACTAAGGATGTTGAACAATTCTTTAGGTGCTTCTCAATCATTCAAATTTCCTCAGTTGAGAATTCTTTTGTTGGCTCTGTACTCCATTTTTAAAATATGGCTATTTGAGTATATGGAGTCTAATTTCTTGAGATTTTGTATATATTGGATATTAGCTCTCTATCAGATTTAGGATTGGTAAAGAAATTTACATAATCTGTTGGTTGCCGTTTTGTCTTATTGACAGTGTCCTTTGCCTTATAGAAGCTTTGCAATTTTATGAGGTCCCTTTTGTTAATTGTTGATCGTATAGCCTAAGCCATTGGTGTTCTGTTTAGGAACTTTTCCCCTGTGCTCATGTGCTTGATTCTCTTTGCCAATTTCTTTTTCTTGATCCACTTGGACTTGAGCTATGTACAAAGAGATAAAAAAGGATCAATTGGCATTCTTCTACACGCTAACCACCAGTTGAGCCAGCACCATTTGTTGAAAAAGCTATCTTTTTTCCACTGGATGGTTTTAGCTCCTTTGTCAGAGATGAAGTGACCATGGATGTGTGGGTTCATTTCTGGGTCGATAATTCTATTCCATTAATTGTCCTGCCTGTCTCTGTAACAATATCATGAAATTTTACAATTGCTCTGTGATAAAAATAAGGGATGGTTATTCCCCTCAAAGTTTTTCTTGTTGTTGAGAATAGTTTTTGCTATCCTGTTTGTTGTTTGTTGTTTGTTGTTTGTTTGTTTGTTGTTTGTTTGTTATTACAAAGGCATTTGCAAATTGTTCTTTCTAACTCAATAAAGAATTCAACAAAATTCAACACTCCTTTATGGTAAAAATCTTGGAAAGATCAGGAATTTAAGGACCATTCCTAAATATAGTAAAAGCCATATACAGCAATCTAGTAGCCAATAATAAATTAAATGGAGAGAAACTTGAAGCAATTCAACTAAAATCAGGGACTAGACAAGGCCTCCCACTCACTCCCACTACCTATTCAATATAGTACTCAAAGTCCTAGCCAGAGCAATTAGACAACAAAAGGAAATCAAAGGCATGAAATTGGAAAGGAGGAAATCATAATATCACTATTTCCAGATGATATGACAGTATACTTAAGTGACTGAAAAATTCCATCAAGGAACTGCTAACCTGAGAAACAACTTCAGCAAAGTGGCTGAATATAAAATTAACTCAAACAAATCAGTAGTCTTCCTCTACTCAAAGGCTGAGAAAGAAATTGGGGACTTGACACCCTTTACAATAGTCATAAATAATATAAAATACCTTGGTGTGACTCTAGTCATGCCAGTGAAAGATCTGTATGATAAGAACTTCAAGTTTCAGAAGAATGAAAACTCTTTTTATTAAAATTAATTTTACAGTGATCTTTTAAAAAACTCTTTTTCCCTTTCCAACATGCCTTGTTTACTATTTAAATAAAGATAAATCTTATTCCCATGCACTAATACATCATCCTTTGTGTATTATTAAATTAAGTGGCAAAAATAAAATACCTGTTGAAGCTATCATAAATAGTAACTGGAGTGGTACTGCCTTTTTTGATAAGCCTGAAAGTCTTTATAAATGCCTAATTGTTTTGGTTGTCAAAAAGAATATGAAACATTGGTGAATATATCACATATGTCATGTAGAAATAAATTGTGAAAGATTCCACTGTATGTCTGAATAGCAATTAGCCTATACATAAATATGAATTTCAAAATATATTCCTAGGTAAAGCTACCATTGCAAAAAAGAGATCAAGATTTTGAAAGAGGATCTTAGATCTTTCAGTAAGTATTTATTAGTATGATTTTTTCACTCAAATAATATATACACATGCAAGTATTTGTGTGTGTGTGTGTGTGTGTGTGTGTATATATATATATATATATATATATATATATATATATATATATATACCATATTTTAATCCTAAGAAGGATTTACATTTTTCTCATCATTCCTTATAATAAATAGACAAAAATTTATTTATTATGAATCATATAAGAGATAAATAAATATTTAGCAAAAAAATCAAGTTTTTAAAAACAGATGCAAATAAATATTTTCAGATATAATGTCAATAAAAATTTCTTTAGATATTATTGTTTGTTGTATGGAGGGTCACACCTAGCTTTTTAATCATTTCATACTTATTTTTTGAGCATATGAACATGACATAATGCACATATGGTAACCAGAGGATAACTATTGGGGGTCAGATTTCCACCTCCACAATATGGAGTCCTGGGGATCAAGCTCAATTTGTCAGGGTTGGTGAAAAGCACCTTTAATTACTGAACCATTTTGCTCATAGCTTTTAGTGTAGGACATCTCAAGCTGATTATACATGAGAAAATAATGAATGTATTCATTTTATTCTTGAGCAGTTCCAGAGCTTTTAAGAAGCTCTCTAAAGTAAAAATGAACACATTATACTAATGATTAAAATCACTAAAGAACATGAAGAAGACATTAGAGAAATGAAGCTTAAAAAAATAAATTATTGTGTTACATAAAATTAAAATACCACAGTACTTGCCTTTTTATTCTCTGAACAGCCCCATGGTGGTTGACCAGCACAAGCACCTGAGGAAAGGTGGCAAAAAAAAAAAAAAAAAAAAAAAAAAAAAAAAAAAAAAAAAAAAAAAAAAAAAAAAAAAAAAAAAAAGGAGCCAAGAAGAAAGTGGTGGAGCTATTAGGTATTATTTAAGAAAAGTTGACATAATGTGAAAACTCCAGATATGATCAACATTAGAATCATTGGGAAATACTAGTCTCAAAATTTCTTGGGCTCAAGGGTCAAGTGTTTGTAGTGAGCCTTGCTGGTCTACAGAATGACAAGGATACATTTGGAAAAGTCAATAAAGATTGTGAGGGGGCAAGACTGCCTTCTATACACTTCCATTGGATGGAGTTTGGTCCTACTGTTTTGTGGTCCCGTAATTAAAATAGACAACAAATAGATATCAAAGACATATGCACAAGATCTGTAGCCCTACCGAACCAGAAATCATAACCCAGGAAGTAGAGCTAAATAACTTGAAGGAAGTGGGAAAGATACAGGAAAAGTTTGCCAGTACATTTACCTGCCTCATGATGTCTTCTGAGAAAAGTTAAATGATGAAGAAATTCAAGTGTGAATTGGCAAAACTCTTGGAGTTCAATGATGGAGGTGTTAGATCTGGAAGGTCTACTAGTGATGACTGGTGGTAAACAAGATCAAGCTGATATGTATGAACTGCTATTCATGAATTTGAGGAAAATCCATATATTTAGTAATTACAAATAAAAATTATATTTTGAAAAAGAAACATAAAATACCAACAGATAGGGTTTTTATTTTGAGATAATTTGTTATATATCCTTGGCTGATACTCGTTATGTAGATCCAGATGGACTTGAATTCACAAAACATCCACTTACCTTTGCTTCCCCAGTATAAGGATTAAAGGCATGCATGCATAGTGATAAACAAACATTTAATAACCCGATTTCAAAGTATAAAAAGTAGTGTACAGAGAATTCATCACAGTAGCTATACAAGTGCATAAACACATTCATGATCAGTAGCTGAACCTGGATCTTGGAATACTGAAGAGCCTCACCAATGATCCTTGGTTATATTTCTCCTGTACCAATGATCCTTGGTTATATTTCTCCTGTACCAATGATCCTTGGTTATATTTCTCCTGTACCAATGATCCTTGGTTATATTTCTCCTGTACCAATGATTGATTCTTGGTTATATTTTCCTGTTTGCAAAGAGTTTTCTACAGTTGTCAATGAAAGACCGTGGAGGGAAAAACATTGTGTCAAAGAAGGGAATTTAAAAACATGTATACATAGCCACACATTTGTATTTATAATCTATAAGAAGTAATTTTTTGTGGCAGTAATCAGGACCCAAAATATATGAACTAAAAAATCTATTGGTAGAACTTTTCCATTACGGAACAAGATTGAAAGGGGATAAAGAGAACAACTTCCAGCTTAATTGTGTCATTGACTCAAGATGAGAGAGTCTACTTCTGACTGTCATAACTGGAATATCCTTCCTTATTCTGGGAAAATGACATGGGCTCTCTCCCATTTATTTACTTATATTTTTATCTACTGCTGTGCTTCTGGGGTTCCAATTTGTAAGCTGAATGGTATTTTTTCAATGTTGGCTTAGAATCCTCCTCATTTCCTTTTAAGTCTCAGAAATAGGTGTTAGGTGTTCTTTCATTTCTTGGAAATGAGAAAATATTCTCAAAGTGGTTGTCAAAAATAAAATTGCTTTTTCTTGATGTTTCTTTAGATTCTATCATGAAATATTTGTTCTTTCTCATATATGTGTGTGTGTGTGTGTGTGTGTGTGTGTGTGTGTGTGTTCTCAGACATATTTTTTCCAACAAGTGTATAGTTTTGATCTTTTCAATTGTGATGAAAAAGCCACCTTTTCTTCCTTCTGTTTAAAGGTTGACCACAATTCTTATTATAGAACATTTCCAACCTATTTTCTGTCAGTCATAAAATAAAATATACAAATGACTCTACAATACTTTAATACATAAAGGAAAAATTCTAATATCAGAATCTAAATATTTGGCATTTTATTTATATATCCATCTATTCATCTATCCATCCATCCAAACATACATATATCTATCCATTTATTATTTTCACTTTCCTTAGAGCTTAAGATAATCACATCTACCTACAAATTGCTGCTGCTCCCTTTGGAGAGTGACAAACTCAGCCTACTGTTCATCATACTTTTCACTTCTGCCTTTGAGATATTTTTTTATTTTCCTGAGCTCTTTAGTTAGTCGTTGGTAGATTTGAGGGTTTTTCCACCTCTGTAATTGAGAACGATGACTTTAGTGTAGTAATAAATCTATTTCTCTTTATTGATTAATGAAGTCAACATGGTATTGGCTTACAACTCGGGTTCATCAGCTCTCAAAACATGATCAAATTTACAACTCTAAATTAAATGCCTTGGAGATATTTTCCATAAGATTTCAGAGAAGTTTATACCATAGGGGGCCCTCTTTGGAATGTTGAATACTATTCTAAGGATAAAGGAAGGAGATTTAGGAAATGTCATAGACTCTTTTTTATTATTATTATTTTTAGAGAATTTCTTCATTTACATTTCAAGTGTTATCCCAAAAGTCCCCTATATCCTCCCCCCGCCCTGCTCCCCTACCCTCCCACTTCCACTATTTGGCCCTGGCATTCCCCTGTACTGGGGCATATAAACATTGCTAGACCAAGGGCCTTTCTTCCTGAATAATGGCCAACTAGGCCATCTTCTAATATGGGGCACTTCATATTCATCAAAGGCAAAATCCACCAAAATGAACTCTCAATTCTAAATATCTATGCTCCAAATGTAAGGGCAGCCACATTCATTAAAGAAACTTTAGTAAAGCTCAAAGCACACATTGCACATCACACAATAATAGTGGGAGACTTCAACACCCCACTCTCACCAATGGACAGATCCTGGAATATGTCATAGACTCTTAACTGAAGCACTTGGAACTAAGCCTACAAGCGGCTAAATAAAGCATTCATACAAGCTGGAATTTATCAGATGTCCTCACCTTTAACTAAAGAAAACTTATTGAATTGCAAAATAAAAGTCTTGAGATCTATGAAAAAAAAAAAAAAGGCATAAGAATTCAATGCCAGAAGTTGGCTATATAGAAATGTATCTAATGTACTTACCAAGATATTTGAAAATTGAATTATATATATATATATATATATATATATATATATATATATATATATCTTTCCATGTGCTAGTCATAAAAATATTTAATAAATTATCATTGTAACTGGTTTTATTCATGAGTTGGTTCTATAATAAATATATTAAAATAACAAAGCTAATATTGATACTAATACATGTGCATAGATGATATAGAGAGATAATCCTGAACATATTGTATACACATTTAGGAAGATGAAACAGAATTAAAGTGAAGAGATGTACAATTAATACATTGAGAGATACACTTTTTACCTACTCACTGAATATTTAGTAGCTTTTAATAGAAAGATTTTAAATTCACTCTTTAAATTCACTTGAATATTAGTTGGATAAAACTCTGTCTTCCACAAAGAATTAAGACAATATGGAAAGTATACAGAAAAGTATATGTGAGGCAGTAAATTGTTCTGAAAACAAGTTTTTTAATTTTCATGTCAGTTTGACAAAATTGTAGACAATGTGGACCAATTACTTGGGAAAGAATGTTTATTATATCCTTATCATTACATAAGCACTTCATAAACCTTAATTAAAATACTTCAGTAGAGGATTCATCAAATTTTGTAAACATAGAAATCAAATCTTATCCTTTTGAAAATTAGCTTATTCAAAACATAATTTATACTGAAATCAAAATCAACAAATGGACACAAAACCATGCATATGAAAAATTAAAGATGCATGAATTTCATTGAAACAACTGGAATCCTCACATTATCAACATATCTCATACCCTTTTCTTGTAATTACAAATGCCTATACAAGATTAAAATTACAAAGCAAGATATATCTTGTAAAAAGCCTAACGTATATCCCATTGACTTGGTGCATACAAATTTCTAAAGTTTAATTTACAGATTAACACCAAATTCCTTCACTACTAAACTGATTAGTTTTAAATATAGTGTAAAACTTCTAAAAATTTGCAATCTTCTACAAAATAATCACCAGTTGTGCCAGCACCATTTGTTGAAAATGCTGTCTTTTATCCACTGGATGGTTTTAGCTCCCTTGTCAAAGATAAGTGACCATAGGTGTGTGGGTTCATTTCTGGATCGTCAATTCTATTCCATTGATCTGCCTGTCTGTTGCTATACCAGTACCATGCAGGTTTGTTTTTTTTTTTTTTTTTCCACAATTACTATGTAGTACATACAGCTTTAGGTCTGGCATGGTGATTCCCCCAGTGATTATTTTATTATTGAGAAGAGCTTTTGCTATCCTAGGTGTTTTATTATTCCAGATGAATTTGCAAATTGCCCTTTCTAATTCTTGAAGAATTGAGTTGGAATTTTGATGGAGATTGCATTGAATCGGTAGATTGCTTTTGGCAGGATAGCCATTTTGACTATATTGATCCTGCCAATCCATAAGCATCACAGATCTTTTATCTTCTGAGATCTTCTTTGATTTCTTTCTTCAGAGACTTGAAGTTCTTATCATACAGATCTTTCACTTCCTCAGTTAGAGTCACACCAAGGTATTTTATATAATTTGGGACTATTGGGAAGGGTGTTGTTTCCCTAACTTCTTTCTTAGCCTGTTTATCTTTTTTGCAGAGAAAGGCCATTGATTTGTTTGAGTTAATTTTATATCCTGCTACTGCACTGTAGCTGTTTATCAGGTGTAAGAGTTCTCTGGTGGAATTTTTAGTTTCACACAGTAATCATGTAGAATGGGAATTGATCCATTCTTATGTCTAAAGCTCAAGTCTAAGTAGATCAAGGAAGTCCTCATAAAACCAGAGACACTGAAACTTATAGAGGAGAAAGTGGGGGAAAGCCTTGAAGATATGGGTACAGGGGAAAAATTCCTGATTAGAACAGCAATGGCTTGTGCTCTAAGATCGAGAATTGACAAATGGGACCTCATAAAATTGCATACCTTCTGTAAGGCAGAAGACACTGTCAATAAGACAAAAATGCCCCCAACAGATTGGGAAAGGATCTTTACCAATCCTAAATCAGATAGTGGTTTAATATCCAATATATATAAAAAAATCAAGAAGCTGGACTCCAGAAAATCAAATAACCCCAGTAAAAATGGGGCACAGAGCTAAACAAATAATTCTCAAATGAGGAATATTGAAGGGCAAAGAAGCACCTGAAAAAATGTTCACCATCCTTAATCATCAGGGAAATGCAAATCAAACCAACCTTGAGATTCTACCTCACACCAGTCAGAATGGCTAAGATCAAAAATTCATGTGACAGCAGATTCTGGTTAGGATGTGGAGAAAGAGGAACATTCCTCCATTGCTGGTGGGATTGTAAGCTTGTACAACCACTGTGGAAATTAGTCTGGCGTTTCCTCAGAAAATTAGACATAGTACTACTGGAAGTTCTATCAGTACCTCTCCTGGGCATATATCCAGAAGATGTTCCAACTGGTAATAAGGACACATGCTCCACTGGGCATGGTGGCATACATCTTTAATCAGGAGCCAGAGGCAGGCAGATTTTTGAGTTCGAGGCCAGCCTGTTCTGCAAAGTGAGTTCCAGGACAGCCAGAACTACACAGAGAAACTCTGTCTTGAAAACCAAAACCAAAACCAAAACCAAAGCAAAGAAACAAACAAACAAAAAAAGAACACATGTTCCACTATGTTCATAGCAGCCTTATTTATAATAGCCAGAAGCTGGAAAGAACCCAAATGTCCCTCAACAGAGGAATGGATACAGAAAATGTTGGACATTTACACAATGGAGTACTACTCAGCTATTAAAAACAATGGATTTATGAAATTCATAGGCAAATAGATGGATCTGGAGGGTATTATCCTGAGTTAGGTAACCCAGTCACAAAAGAACTTACATGATATGCACTCACTGATAAGTAGATATTAGCCCAGAAATTTAGAATACCCAAGACAAAATTTGCAAAACACATGAAACTCAAGAAGAAAAAAACCAAAGCGTGGACACTTTGCCCCTTCTTTGAATAGGGGACAAAACAAAACACCCATGGAAGGAGTTACAGAGACAAAGTTTGGAGCTGAGACAAAAGGATGGACCATCCAGAGACTGCCCTACCCGGGGATCCATCCCATAATCAGCCACCAAACACAGATATTATTGCATACGCCAGAAAGATTTTGCTGAAAGGACCCTGATATAGCTGTTTCTTGTGAGGCTTTGCCAGTACCTGGCAAATACAGAAGTGGATGCTCACAGTCATCTATAGGATGGAACACAAGGCCCCAATGGAGGAGCTAGAGAAATTACCCAAGGAGCTGAAGGGTTCTGCAACCCTATAGGTGGAACAATAATATGAGCTAACTAATTCCCCAGAGCTTGTGTCTCTAGATGTGTATGCAGCAGAAGATGGCCTAGTCGGCCATAGTTGGGAAGAGAGTCCCCTTGGTCTTGCAAACTTTATATGCCCCAGTATAGGGGAACACCAGGGACAATAAGTGGGAGGTGGTGAGTAGGGGAGCAGGCTGGGAAGAGTATAGTGGACTTTGGGGATAGTATTTGAAATGTAAATGAAGAAAATACCTAATAAAAAATGGAAAACAAAAACTCTAAAAACTGTCAAGTATTGCATTATTTTTTTCTCTTACATATAAACCACTTTCATTAGGGTATAAACATATTCATTTTTCATCTTGTGGACATCTTTATGGAATAAAATACTTTGTTCTCTCTCACCTTTTCAAAAGAATCCTGAATATTACTTGCTAAACCAGCCAATTTTGGTAGCAGAACAAAGTACTCTAAGTATCATATAAAGTGTTAGAGTAATTTTCTTCTTAAGATCCAAAGCAGGATGTAATGCTAGTAGTCCTATATCTTAAAGATATTGGTAGACTTGATGGTTTTAAAGTTAGCATCTGAGTTAATGAGTTCTCCTAGGGCCTTCACAGGCATGTACACCACTAGGTTTTGTTGTTGTCTCTTCCACTATCTCACATGCTTTCATCATTCACATCATGATTCTCCCCCTAGGGCAACCTTTTCTGCCTTCATACCACATACTTCCATCATTGCCTTTTTCACAATAGCCTGTGTGTGTTAAGCTCTCTCACTTTCCTGTCATAGTCTCCTTTCTTTTCTCATGGCCTGCATGCATACATGCACACACACACACGGGGTGGGGGGGGGGGGGGAGAGAGAGAGACAGAGAGAGACAGAGAGAGACAGAGAGACAGAGAGAGAGATGGAGGGAGGTGGGGGTGGGAGACAGACACATACATTCAAACACACACATAGACATACAGACATACATTCACATACACACATACATGCATGCATATAGATGAACACACATGTAAATTAACACCTAGTATATCAACATATAAGAAAAACACAACTTGTTTTACTGCATCCAGATTAATGTACTAATATCATATTAGTGTACTAAGTAGACAATTTGAGAAAACATTTCTCTTGAAAAATTACAGTAAGTATATAACCCACACAACTCATTCAAACTTTGTGTAGTGTTTCTGATTTTCCATGTTTCTACTCCTACTGACATTGTGCTCAAGCATAATACAAGATGTGAAGTTGAGTGTTGTCATTTTACATCCCCCATGTTTTGTGATAACAAACTTCTTAATTGATTTGCAAGACATGCTTCAAATAGGTTTTATGAAAATGTGCTGTGAGATTTCTTTTACTCCTTAGATCTGAGAAATGGCAACTAGAGTGTATCAGAAACAAACACCCCTTTCTCATCACTCCTCCAAGAGATCTCCACCCCTCCCAGTCCCCTTTGCCTCTTCAAAGGTGCTCCCCTACCCATCCCACTTACCACCATCACCCCGAATCCTGTAACTCCCTTTCTTGGGAGTTGTTCAGCATTATTAGGTGTATTTTATTGAATAAGAACAAATACAAAAATGTTATTTCCTACACCTTAATGTCTATTAGGTGGTTGCTTCATTTCAGAAAATGACTTGCATCCATTTAAGATCTGACTTAATAGAAGCTGGATTAACTCTGCTGCTTTTCTCCTATTTCACACTCTGAAATCCAGTGAGTCCTAAAGGTGCTCCTTATGGGAACAATTGGATTGCAGAAGCCTTAGCATGTACAGTGTTAGTTTTGTTCATTCTTATTGGATTGGGTTGTTTGTTTTGTTTATATGAGACAAAGTCTTATTATGTTTTTCCACAGCTGGCCTGGAGCTCACTGTGAAAAGCAGGCTGGTGTCAGTCTCACAGAGATCTGACTGTTTCTGTTTCTCAAGAGGTAGATCTAAAAGTGTGTGTTACCAAATTTGGCTTTCAGTAAATTAAGTATAGCATTGACATTATCCTTGTGGATCTTTTAGAGTTCATCTGATAATTGATAGCTACAACATGGTTCTATCATAGATGAAATTTTAAAATTCATTTCTGAATATCAGCCATATACACATACTGAACTATGTGGACAATCTAATTAGATTTGACTATATTTGTATTTCTCAGAATGGGGTGCTTTTTATATGTGTACTAAGTGGAAGATCACAGCTCATAATCTACTCTTCAATTTGATTTAAATGTCAAGCACAAGGCATCATTTTACTTTAAAGAATTTAAACAATTTGTTTATTTTATTTTTAGATTATAATGTAATTATTTTATCTTTTTCTATTATCTCTCCAAACCCTTTCATATATTTCTGATTTCTCCCTTTCAAGCCCATGTAATCGTATCCTATGAATATTTGAATACTAAAGAAAGCAAGCATGTGAGTTGTTCTTTACATACTCTCACATAATCATTAGTCTATTCACTCATGTCTTCTTCTACATTCACTTACATTCCTTTATTAATATCACCCAAACATTTTCTTTTTTCTATCATCCATTAGCATTTCCAAAACATAATATCATTGACATAACTGTGTTTTCTAGTTTTATGGTTGTTAATAATATCTTCATGTCATTGTTATTAGTAAAGACGCTTGAACTGATTTCAGTCTTAACAGTTTTAAAGGTTTGTTTTGTGCATATATATATATATATATATATATAATATTCTAAAGAATGTCTTATGTGTGCTTTAAAGAAATGTACAATGATGTTAGGAGTCAGAGAGTCTCAAGATGTTTTCAGAGGACAGAGGGAATTCGTGTTCTGTGTCCTTGTGCATGAGTGGACTTGGCAAGGTGAGTCTGGGTCTGGAGTCAGCACCACTTAGAGGATCCAAGATTGCAATTTCTGGGAACCTGAATCTTCTTGGACTATGGTTATTGGTCACAAGGCAACTCCTTCTGAGTTGTTTTTGCCAAAAATGTCAGACTTTAGTCTCTGCAGATCTAGGTTGTTTTTCCCTTTGCTAATAGTATATATGATGCTCTACTACCTAATAAACTTACTTGGTATAAATCATCAGCTTTTTCATGACCTTCTGGTGCCAAGTTTTGCTTTTGATTATTTTTACTCCTTGTCTTCTTTGTTTTTCTTCCTCAGGCAGCCCTCCAATTCAGCACTTCTTCATTCTGGATCTTTATTCTACCAGTTCAGGATACAATCACCCCAAGTGGGATAGAATTTCTATGTCTGATACAACTGTTTTCTGTGTATTTTGAGTTACCTGGACTGTTTTTTAGTGAAAGTTTTGATTTGTACTTTGTTTACTGGAGAGTACGTGGCCTCTCTTCTGTTGTATAGCTGTCTCATTGGTTTACTGTTATTGCAATATTTGTTTTGGATGTTTAAATGTTGAATTTGGGCAGAAACTGAATTTACAGTTGTTTTGACCTGATGTAAATTGGTCTTGATTCCTTTATATTTGGTTTTTAAGTTAATCATTCGATTCCTTGACATCTAAAATGATATTCCCCATCCCAGTTAGCCCTCCACCACACACCCATCCGATTTGCCCTCTCCTTCTTCCCCTTTGCCTCTATAAGGCTGTTCCCCCACCCTCCCCACCGCTCCTACCCCCGTGCTCCAGCAACCTGCTACCCTGGGGCATCAAACCTGTAGGACCAAGGAACTCCCTTCCCATTGATATCAAACAAGTCCATCTTCTGCTACATATCTGAAGCCATGGATCCCTCCCTGTACATTCCTTGGTATGTGATATAGTCCTTGGGAGCCCTAGGTGGCCCAGCCAAGCAACATTGTTCTTCCGACAGGGTTTCAATCCCCTCTGCTCCTCTAATCCTTCACCTAGCTCTTCCACTCCGGTCTCTGAACTCAGTCTGAAGGTTGGCTATGAGAATCCAAACTTGGTCAGTGCTGGTAGAACCTTCCAGGGAATAGCCACACTAGGTTCCTGTCATTAAGCAATTCTGAGCAACAGTGACAGTGTCAGGGTTTGATGTCTGCAGACAGAATAGATCCCCAGGTGAGACAGTTCCCTGATGGCCCTTCCTTCAGTCTCTGCTCCACATATTTGTCCCTGACTTTCCTGTGGATAGGAACATTTCCAGGATAAAAACTTAGAGAAGAGTGGGTGGCCCCATCCTGTAGGGCACTGGACATGGGAGAATAAAGGGAGTGGGAGAAAACCAGAGTCCTGCCAGAGTTCTGTTGCTCTTGGCAGGCAGATGTGGGAAGACTGCTGCATACTTTCCACAAGGCCCCGGGTAGGGGTTAGGTGTCTGGCTGTAGGAAGCCACTGAACCCAACCGACCAGGGGTGGACAAGAAGCAGTCCGAGGTCTCTGGGCTTCATGGAGGCCAGAGATAACAGGTTCTCAGTCTTGGGCATCCCAGACACAGCTGGACACCGCAGGACACAGCAGGACACTGAAGGACACCACACCACAGGACAACACAGGACACCACAGAAGAGCTGAGAACAAAATGGGGGCACCAGGGGTGGCTAGGTCATCCGCAGGGCCAAAGGGAGTAGAGGGGCTGAAGTGGGGCTGTCCTTTAGCCTGTTGCCTGTCTGTCTGTCTGCATGTGGATGTCACTGCCCTGTCTGGGATGCCTTCGCTGGCGTCACTGAGGAAGGGTGCGCTTAGTCCTGGAGTGAAAAGTAGTATTTTCAACAATGAGCTTTAGAACCAGATATCTACATGGAAGAAGAACTTTTATTTTATAAGCATAACTCTTTCTCAGGTTAACTCAGAGGGACAATGATATAGAATTCTAAAATGCCTAATATAGAATTGTAGGAAAAAATGCTAATATTAGATTTATTAATTTTAAAGAAATTGACATCTAAAATAAATATTTGGCAATCAGAACTTCATTGAAATTATATTCTTTTCAATAAAATAGACAAGAAAAATAAAACAATAACTTTCATTTTAAAATGCTGGCTATACAATTGTAATATTGTGTAAACCAAAATATTCAATGAACTCTTAAAATAGTAGCGATAATAAAAGCAACCCAATTATAAAATTATCAAATGTTGGATAGATATAGCAACTAAAATGACATACAAATATTTTTTAATCCATTATATGTTTACCTGACAAAAAAAACTAAAGACAGCGCAAATGTAAGTTTGGTTGAGTCATGATTTTGTGGCTGTGTGTGTGTGTGTGTGTGTGTGTGTG
>CACVCL010032032.1:0-21897 GCA_902729485.2 Mus minutoides | reverse complement strand
ACACTTTTAAGAGCAGGCCCCATGCATAGTAGTAAACAGCCAACACAAACCAAACTGAAGAGTATCATACAGGAGTTTTCTTTTTTTCTTTTTTCTTTTCTTTTTTTTTTTTTTTTGTCTCAAAATGCTTTGTCTTCACTATTTTTTTTAACTTTACAGATATTTTGCTTATATTCTATGATCCCCAATTTTATTTTTATGGGTTTTCTGTGAATGTGTGTGTGTGTGTGTGTGTGTGTGTGTGTGTGTGCCTCTGTATTTTTTTCTTGTAATATTTTTGGGGGGGAGGATAGCTATTTTTTTTATGTTTATATGTTTTAGCCTATTTTGGTTTGTTTTTATTTTATCTTATCATCATTATCATTATTTAGACACCTATTTGCATTTTAATAAAAGAGACAAAGAAAGGGTGTAGATTTGGGTGAGTGGGGTGGGGACCTGCAGGAGAGGAAACTGTAATCAGAATATATTGTATAAAACAAAAATTTAAGGGGAAAAAAAAAAAGCTTTTTCATCTGTCTGCTTCTAGTCAGTAGCTGCAGGGGTCCTACAAATTAAAATGACAAAGGGAGACTAACTATAGAAAAAAGCATGACGTTAGTATTCCGGATGAAACTAGGTAACATTTTTCACATGACATAGAGCTTTCTTAGAGGAGAAGAGAAAACCTACAGGAAGCAGCAAACCTGAGAGAGTGATACATTGTGGAGATTTGAGGAGACAGGAGCAGGCATTGGATGCTGATTGTTGAAAGGCTAATGGGGGCAGGGAAGGGAGATGAGGTCACTTTAGTAACTAAGTCAGTGCCATCTCCAGTAATATCCAACGCCCCACCCCCTCCTTGGTAGAGGAAAGGGAACATGTTTACAAAGGGACCTTTATGTCCTGTTTTCAGACAGCAAGGGGAAGATGGGGAGATTGGCCCTCCTCCGGCTGTTGTCTCTCAGTTGACTTCAACTCAAAATAGCCCTCATGCCAGAGTGACAGGCTTGGAGGTGGCACACTCTGACCCACAGCACCAGCTGTGCTGCTGGGTCCCCCAGCCCAGCAGTCATTGGGGGATGCTTTGCTTTGTTTTATTTCATGATAGAGTCTTACCATGTGACCCACGCTGACCTTGAACTCCTGACACCCCACCCCACTCCCTCCCACAGTATAGGTAGGCACCTCCATGCCTGGTTCCAAGAGTGATCTGTGTATAAGTGCACACACAGGCACACAAGCCCTGGGGTGGGGATGTGTTCCTATGCATGGACTTACAGAGGCCAGAGGATGTCAGGTGTCCTCTGTCTTAGTCCCTTAAGACAGTCTTTGGTTGAACCTGGAGCTAGGTTCTTAGGCAGCAAGCCCCAAAGCAGTTGTCCTCCTGCCTCTGGCCCAAACCACTCTATAGAACTGGGTTACAGGCACATGAGTACTGGAGATCCTAACTGAGATTCACATGCTCTCATCAGACCCAAGGGTTACTTGATTTACTTTAGATGGGGGTGTCCAAGCCTTTCCCCAGATCTCCTGAATCAATATGGATAAACCAAAGAATCTCCATTTTCATATCTATCCCCGGTCCCCACAAAGTCTGGTCCTTCTGCACATAAACCTTTGAGAACGGAGGTTTTGTGGGACACAATGAGGTGACAAGTAGGACAACCTCACAGGAGATGCAGGATCTGCCTCACATTTAATGTGACAGGTTTGTGCAGACACCAAGATCAGCCCAGTAGCCAGCTATATCTTGGTGAAAGACACATAAGAAAATGTCGTTGAAGAGAGAGAGCGAGCTATGTCCCTGACAGCCTCTTGAAGACATCCCACATCCCTATGCCACAGTCAAGTAGTCAGGGCAAGAATTACCACAACCAGGCTCAAAAGAAGATGCTTAAAAACAAAAGGACTCCCATTGTGATGGGAAGAAAGGTAAAAGGCTATCAGTGCTAGAAACCATCTCAAAGGACAAGCCTTGCATAAGAGGGAGAAAGGAACATCCAGGCAAGAACACTACAGCCTGGGCTAAAAAAACATGAACACGGCACACAGGAGGTAAGAAAAGGAGGAAGCTGGAGAGATGGCTTGTTGGGAACAAAATAAAAGGGGGGAGGGGGGCTGGTGGCCCTGGGAAAAGTTGGGGAGGAAAAGAAGCCCACTGCCCCTCCAGAGTTTCCCTATTCTCTGGTCANAGGAACATCCAGGCAAGAACACTACAGCCTGGGCTAAAAAAACATGAACACGGCACACAGGAGGTAAGAAAAGGAGGAAGCTGGAGAGATGGCTTGTTGGGAACAAAATAAAAGGGGGGAGGGGGGCTGGTGGCCCTGGGAAAAGTTGGGGAGGAAAAGAAGCCCACTGCCCCTCCAGAGTTTCCCTATTCTCTGGTCAGTCAGGCGTGGGAAGGCTGCTACTTACCCCATCCACTCATCCCTGGGTGGGCATTCCTTTATCCCACTCTTCAGGGAGTGGTCAAGGGGCAACCCTGCCTGGGGACCCCCCTGGAGCTACTTAACTAAAGCCACCAGGGTTGTGGGAGAGAGGGAATAGAGGAAGAAGTTCCCAACAATAACCAGAATGTGCAGTGGAACTTGAAGGACAGAGACTATCTATGGTTTAAGAGCTTTATTATAGAAATGCAGGGGAAAGAGAGAAGGTAGGAGAGAGAGAGAGAGAGAGAGAGAGAGAGAGAGAGAGAGAGAGAGAGAGAGAGGAGACAAAGAGAAAGGGAGAGGAGAGAAGACAAAGAGAAAGGAAAGAGGAGAGAGAAGTGAGAGGACAAAGGAATAAGAGTAAGAGAGCAAGAGTAAGAGAGCGAGGTGTGGGCTGAGCACCCCTTTTTATGGTCTTCACTGTTGCTAGGTAACTGGGGAGGAGTTTAGCCTGAAGGTCAGAAGCTTAGGCCATTGCTTACAGGACCACTGACCATGCTTCTCTTGTGGGGGCTGTGGGAGGTGGTACCTTAGGCAGGGGCTGGAGTTCCAGGAGCATGAGGGAATGCCTACCATGTCATGTAGGTGAATTATGACCATCGGGGTTCAGACCTCAGCTAGACTGGAGACCAGCCTGCAATTCCCCACAATGGCTCAGTGGTGAAGAGCACTGACTCCTCTTCCAGAAGACAGGAGTTCAATTCCCAACAACCACATGGTACCTCACAACCGTCTGCAATGGGATCTGATACCCTCTTCTGGTGTGTCTGAAGAGAGCAATAGTGTACTCAATGTACATAAAATAAATAAATCTTTAGAAAAAAAAAAAAGGAAGAAGAGAGAACCCAGTGTGGGTGACAATGAAGAGATGGATGAACGTTTATCAGGATTGTTCACGTGGCAAAATGGTGCAAAAGAGCAAGGAATCAACAACAAGACATCAAAGAGCTGAAGCAGATGAACATCAGCAAGATTGGCAAAGAAGGAAGACAGAGCAAGGGGCTCAGCACAGCTGCCCTTATTCTAGAAGAAGCCGACAGAGAGGAGTCTCTGGCATCAGATCAGAGTCCAGAGTCCATGGGCTGCTTACAGGCTGAGGTATTTATAAAGCAAAAAAGAAGAGGGGGGGATCCCTTTTTAGCCTGAGATTGGCTGTTGCTAGAGGTAGCTAGGAAAATAAGGTAAATACTGAGTTAAAGACTGATACCCTCTGTGGCCGCCATTGCTGGGGATGTCAGCAGGGTGGGAAGGGCAAGAATTTAGGGAAACCAAGTCAGTTTAATCCTGGGAACCAAAATTACGTTAGTCTCAATGGCTGACATTGTTTCACCAAAATGGAGGATCTTAACAAACGGGATGGCTGTGGCTGACATTAAAAAAAACAAAAGCATAAAGAATGTTCTAGATCTGTGGACACTGAGTGACCCAGGTCCACGTGTCATCAACTGGCAGAGTCTGAGTGGATTGGGACAAGGCCCCACACATGCACACTGCTAGCCTTCCAACACAGCAGATGCTCTTCTTTTTGTTCTTGGTTTAGACTAAAATATATTCTTCCACATTTTTGTCATTTGGGGAAATTTATCTTTATTTTATCCTTAAATATACCTTTTATTCAATTTCTTGAGTTCTCTTATTTCAAGTCTTTAATTATCCTTAAATCAGACTCTCTGTTCTCCTTTCCTCTAGTCACTGTAATGGCGTTGACTTAATAATCTTTTTATTGCACCTAATTACCTAAGGCCCTTTTCTGTGCTAGTCACTCAATATTCTGGATGTCCAGCTCAGAAGAATCCTGTGTGTATTCTTGAACTTCAGTGCCCTCATTACAATACCACCAGTAGCTAGCAATTATTAAGCATTAGCTCTGATCCAGGCACAGTGCCAAGGCTTTAAATAACGATCTCATTTGATACTGACAAGAACAACCGTTTACATCTACAGCTCGCAGATGGAAAAAATGAAGTCCCAGGAAAGGGAATCCAATTCTTGGGATATTTTATATTGTCTTAGGATTCTCTAGCATCACAGAACTAGGTCTCTCTATACTGTGGGATTTTATTGTAATGACTTATAGTCTGTAGTACAACTAACCCAACAGTGGGCAGCTGTGAAGGGGAAGTCCAAGAATCTAGTAGTTGCTCAGTCCCACGAGGCTAGTTGTTTCAGCTGGTCTTCTGTAGAAGTAGATTCTAACAGATGTGCTGGCTAGTAAGTGCAAGCAGGCGTAGAAGAGTGAATCTTCCTTCTTCTAATGTCCTTATACTGTAGGCCTTCTGCAGAAGGTGTGGCCCGATTAAATGTGTGTACCGCCACATCTGGGTCTGGGACTTGTTTTGTCCCAGACTGACCTTAAACTCAGAGATCTCCTTGCCCTTTGTGTCCTGGGATTAAAGGCCTGTACTACATTTCCTGGGCCTAAGCTTTTCATAGTCACTATGCCTCAAGATCTCCATGCCAAGAACCGGATCAGAAACTTGTGGTCTTCCAGCCTCAAGATCTGGATCACAGATGAGCCTTCCAATTCTGGATTGTAGTTCATTCCAGATATAGTCAAGTAGACAACCAGAAATAGCCATTACATATATGTAGAAAGACAAAAACAACCAGAGAGAGGATGAATTTCCGACCTTCACTCTAAGGGGGGTAACAGGGTGATTAACCAAATAACTCAATGACTACCAAGTGTAAAGGCCTGGAAACCCTGTCTTAAAAAAACAAAATAAAGCCGGGCGTGGTGGCGCACACCTTTAATCCCAGCACTCAGGAGACAGAGGCAGGCAGATTTCTGAGTTCGAGGCCAGCCTGGTCTACAAAGTGAGTTCCAGGACAGCCAGGGCTAAACATATACCTATCATCTATCTTCATCTACATAGCTTCTGAATATCATCTACCTGTCATCTATCTGTCTGTCTGTCTGCCTGCCTGTTAGGTCTCTGTTGTTTTAGATGGGATCCTGCTAGGTAGCCCTGGTGGCCTCAAACCTGCAGCAGTCTCCTGCTCCACACACCCCATACCCCCCGCAGCTAGCCTAAGAAGTTTTACTCTTTAGTTTTATGAGGCTTTTTTTGAGAAATATTGTCTTAAGAAAAGAAACATCTAATTGAAATTCAGTGACTTCTATTTTCTATCAGTTGTTTCTCCTATTAAACTAAAGTAAAATTAAATTTAATTACTGTGTTAAAATGTCATATATAGATTAATCCTGTTTTTGATAGCTTTTGTCTCTCCAGCTATGTATCCATTTGCCTATCCATCTATTTATATAGTTATATTCAGACACTTAAAAAGATATTTGAAATTATGTTCACTAAACAGTACTGATGTTTTTAATGAGTTGAAAGATTTGAAGTAATTTTAACTTTTAGCTTTTTCTGCAGTTTTAATTCTTTATGGAGAATGGAGAACATTTTTGTAAAATCTACTAGAGGGATTTTTAATAGAGGGGAAAAACAAACACTGAGATATTAATTTTTATTAACCCTGAATTGCAGACACACTGTTGGGTCTTAAATTGTCTCCTTGAAATTCTCTGCTGTTTTCAAATATTTAAGAATAAGGTTCTCTAGTACTATAGTGTAGAAAATAAAATAGATTTAGCCTTAAAAATGGTCAAATTCAAGCCGGGCATGGTGGAGCACACCTTCAATCCCAGCACTCAGGAGGCAGAGGCAGGCGGATTTCTGAGTTTGAGGCCAGCCTGGTCTACAAAGTGAGTTCCAGGATAGCCAGGGCTATACAGAGAAACCCTATCTCAAAAAAAAAAAAAAAAAACAACAACAACAAAACAAAACAAAAGGTCAAATTCATTAATTTCTCCAAGTTTCAGCTGCCATATGATGGCTTGTGTTCATTGTCAGCTTAACAAAAATCCAGAATCACCTGTAGAATGGAGCAGGGAATATCTAGAATGCATTAATAGATGTGGGAAGACCTGCTCACTGTGGGCGGCACCATTCCCTTGGCTGGGCTACTGGGCTGTGTAAGTGGAGAGAGTGAACTGAACATCAGCAGGTATCACGCTCTGCTCCCTGACTGTGGGTGTAAAGTAACCAGCAGCCCAAGCTCCTGATGCTGTGACTTCTCCGCCACAACCTGTGGAGGACCACCTTATCCGGTGAGCCAGAATTAATCTTTTCTCCCTTAAGATGCTTTTACTTTTTTTTTCTTCACTTGATTACATTTTTATTTAGATTGCAGCACCAACAACATGATAGACCGTCACAAATCTATACCATAAAGCACACAATCTTTAAAATAGGTCGCTGTTCACAAGTAATTTGAGTATAATTATTATACTCAATAGTACAGTATAATATTATAAACATTACTACTGTTCGGTACTAGATTCAGTGACGATGTTCAGATTCCTCAGCTTTGGGATGTTTGTTGACATCAACACAATTGTCTAGTCAGCAGAGGAAAGAACTCCTAGAGCATTTCTTTTTCCTCTGCCATCTCCTTTGTAGTAAGGTCCGTCTTCTAAATAGGGAGACCTTCTACAAACATCCAGGCCTTATTCTTGAGCATAAGAGGGAGCAAGTAGAGCAGATTGTCAGAACACTCAGAGAGTTGACATCAGGGATAACTTAACACCCATCCACATGAACTCTTCCTCTGGAGTTCCAAACCATATGTCTCTGATGTGGCCAGAGACAGCTTTTGCAGTAGACATTGCAATGGGCTGTTTCCCAGCCTGGATGGCAGCAGTATCTTGCTGTCACACAGTCGTGAGGAACTGTCCCTTGAGCCAACTGTCATCTGTTAGGGCTTCATACACACAGACTTCCTTTCTCTGCAATTTCCCCTTAGCGTGATTGACATCTAGATATGGAGCTGGGGAATGATTTCCCAAATAAAGACATTATGTCATCAGCAGTTGCAGTAAGTTTTAAGAGCGATTTGAGATTTAGCTCTGTTGTCCAAGCAAGTCAGACAAGTCAAGCTCTCCTTGGGGACTGAGGGAGCTGACAAGGAGGCCATCAGCCAGTTCCTATTGGCTGGGTTTCCAACAACAGTGACCTTAACTGAATTCTTAGATTATTTCTCAAAGCTGCACACTAGGCTTTGAGGATTTCATAGTTGCTTTCAGTAGGTCTTTCTTCTCCACCTCTTCCCTTCTTAGCACGGAGCCCACATGGACAGCCACATCTAGCTCTTTGAAGGCCACCTCTTGTTTGTTTGTTGCAATGACATCTTTCAGAAGGGGAAGAGCACAGTTGTGTGGCTCCATCAGTACACCATCCAGAACACCCACTGTGGTGGTTTGAGTAAGTTTGGCTCCCGTAGATTCATATATTTGAATGCTTGGCCATAGGGGGTGGCACTATCAGGAAGTGTGGCCTTCTTGGAGAAGGTATGGCCCATTGGAAGACATGTGGCCTTATTGGAGGAGATGGTGCCGAAGGAATTACCATCCTTCCTGCCATGATGATAATGGACTTTATAAATCTCTGAAACTGTAAGCCATAAATGTTTGCCTTTATAAGAGTTGTCTTTGTCATGGTGTCTATTCACAGCAGTAAACCACAAATTAAGACAGCCATCATAGGGAAAGTATTCAACAGCACAAGAATTATAGGCTGGTCTTTACTAAAGACAGATCCATCTTTAACACTGTACAAGAGTGAAAAGACAGTTGATCACCTGCTCCATTCACAAGGACTCTGATGGTTCAGATGTTGGGAACTCAAGGCCAATTTATGCTCCTACAAAGCCTGTCTTCAGGAGTCAGGTGCCTTTATCAGAGTACTTCACCATAGCAATAAAAAGGAAAAAAAAATCAGCCAGGAGTGGTGGCATGCACCTTTGATCCCAGCACTCAAGAGGCAGATGCAGGTGGATCTCTGAGTTTGAAGTCAGCCTGGTTTACAAAGTGATTTCCAGAATAGCCAGGATTACAAAGAGAAACCTTGTCTTGAAAAAAGAAAATAAAGAGAAAAAGAAAGGGAGTGGGGGAAATCCCAGTCACCGTAGTGAAAAATGATTGTGTTAACCCTACAGCTGAGTTGAAGACCTTGAATCATACAATGGCTGGCCTAGCATAGTAGTGCATGCCTGTAACCCAAGAACTTAGCACACAGAGGCAGAAAGGCAGCCAGGAGAAGATTGGTAGAACTTTGCCAGCCCAGACTATATAGCAAGATCTGTCTCAAAAATGCCAAAGCATATATATATATATATATATATATATATATATATATATATATATATAACTATAAACATTGTCTTAGTTGTTGTGAAGAGACACCATGGCCAATGCAACTCTTATAAAAGCAAACATTTCATTGGGGCTGGCTTACAGTTTCAGAGGTTCAGTCCATTATCATCTTGGTGGGAAGCATGGCAGCATGCAGGCAGACATGATGCTGGAGAAGAAAGTGAGAGTTCTACATCTTGATCCAAAGGCAGTCAGGAGACTGATATCCACAGGCAGCCAGAAGGACGGTCTCTTCCACACTGGGTGGAGCTTGAGCACTGGAAGACCTCAAAGTCCCGCCTCCACAGTGACACACTTCCTCCCACAAGGCCACACCTACTCCAACATGGCCACACCTCCAAATAGTGCCACTTCCCATGGGCCAAACATATTCAAACCACCACAAATATTAAAATATAGTCCATCAAAGGACTAGAAAATCTTGGCTCATAGTAAGTACTCAGTGTCAATAAAAGAGTAAACTTGACCGTGCTGTTAAAAGCATCGGGCTATGTTGTAGCCATAATACTGTTCCCTTATAATCCTGTATCAATCACTCTGGCTGCTGTCTCTTCCCCAGCTGCCACTGTGCCCACTGGACCAGCCACCTTCACTGCCTCTTCTATCGAGTGCTCTGAAAACGACACCTAAGTGTTTTTAGTTAGTCATTTAACTGAAGTTCATGAGACTAAGAGAAGATCCAGGTGAAGGTGCCTGCTTTTGCTAGAGTGGGCTTTCTTACAGTATTTTCCAGCATCGTAGAGTCAGATCTGTGAGCAGCTGCATCCATCCAACCATCCAGTCTTTTACAAACATTTCCTATGTACCTGTCACCTGCCAGGTGTGGCCCTTGGCAAGAGAAGCAAAAAGATGAATAAGACAGGGTCCAAGCTTTGAGAATTATATCCTTCAGACCTTCAGTGGGGCCCATCAGAAGACTGTGAAAGCTTAGACGACTGTTAAGAAGGGATTCCTAATTCCTAGCCCCCTGGGGATCTAGATCAGTGTTTCTCAACAAGCCTTTCACAGGGGTCACATATCAGATGTCCTGCATATCGGATATTTACATTATAATTGATAACAACTATAGTAACAACAAACATAATTTTATGAGGAAACAACAAACATAATTTTATGGTTGGGGTCACCACAGCATAAAGAACTGTATTAAAGGGTCACAGCATTAGGAAGGTTGAGAACCACTGCTCTAGATGAATTCCAAGCTATTGTCTGTCTCCTACAATGGCTGCAAATTCTAAAAGAACTGTTGATCCTTTTTTTCCAAGCAGGGACTTATGTAACCCCAGGCTGGCCTTAAATTCCTTATGTAGTCGAGGATTACTTTGAATTCCCTATGTTCCTATTCCTAATCCTGAGCTATAGGATTACAGTGTGTGATCACCACACCTTGTTTTATGAGATAATAGGGTTCAAGTCAAGGGACGTGTATTTGCTAAGAAAGGAGGCAATGTTCTGCCAACTGAACCCCATGGTCAGTCCAGGGTCTGTCAGGATTGCTTCTGTGATCCTCTCTGATTCTGAGATTCCAAATAGTCTAAAGGGTGATTTTTTAATGAATGTCTAGATGGCTTCTAGGAGAGCGTGCCATGTGTGCATGTGAGCGTTTGTGCATGTGTGTACATGAGTGTATGTGTGCATGCACATGCATGAGTGTAAGTCTGTGTGCATGTGTGTGTGCATGCACGTGTGTGCACATGTATGTGTGCGTGTGTGTGTGTGTGTGTGTGTGTGTGTGTGTGTGTGTGTGTGTGTGTTCTCTTTTCCTCCCTCCTTCTTACCTCACTTTTCACAGGTCTCCTGAGTTATTCTGGGACCCACGAGTCCTCACTTTCTTTGGAGAATCGTAACACTTCTGTTCACTTTCATTTCAAATTCAGCCCCTTCAGTGAAAAAGAGAGTCTAATGCTTTTTGTCTCCAATAAACATCTCTAATTAGCTTCACAGAGGAGAAGAATTCTTTAAAATTACTTTTCATGAGAATGTCATTGTACATTGTAGTCAAAGATCCCTCTCAAATGTAGAGCTATCGAGGGGGAGATATCAAGTTACAACTGCCTATTTTCTTTGATCCCAAACACTTCCCATTTCATTTATTTAGCTTTGTTCCTCTGCTCGGTGCAGGGGAGGGGAGGGGAGGGAGTTGCTCATACAGAGCTCGAAACTCCTGTCAGACAGACAGCTTCTCCTTGAAAGTTTCAAGTGTGCATTAATGCATTCCCCCGAGCTGGAGTGTGGAGACAATTGTTCTTATCGACTAAAATTGCCTCTTACCCAGAGAATCTCAAAGATAGTTTGAGCAGAGCACCTTCAATCAGTTCCATTTTTCAAAAGCAACCCCCCCGACCCCCACCAGAACACTCTGTTATCTTCTTTTAGATCATTCTGGGAGCAGTAATGGACGAGAGAGGGGAGAGCATCTCACCAGCAGGAAGTCGCTTGCTCTGCTCAGTGACAGGTTCGCAGAAGGGCAGGTCTTGAGGCTGTTTTTGTCTACTTGCTTGGTTGCGTTTCAGCTTCTGAGGAGTCTGCACCCACCACAGTTTGCTTGAGGCAGGCAGATAGCTTGCACGTTGGAGTATTGCCTTAACACCCCACCTGTCCAGGTTCTTCATTAACTGAAGCTCCAAGGCCCTCGCTTCACTTGTCATCTCGGTTTCCTGATCGTCTGGCTCCTTGCCTCATAAGCTCATGTCCACCATTTCCTGTAGACCTAACCTGCCTTTTTTTTTTTCTTTTTTTATTAGATATTTTCTTAATTTACATTTCAAATGCTATCCCGAAAGTTCCCTCTCCCCTCCCCCCGCCCTGCTCCCCTGCCCACCCATTCCCACCTCTTGGCCCTGACGTTCCCCTGTATTGGGGCATATATAGATTGCAATACCAAGGGGCCTCTCCTCCCAATGATGGCCGACTAGGCCATCTTCTGCTACATATGCAGCTAGAGACACTAACTTTGGGGGTTCTGGTTAGTTCATATTGTTGTTCCTTCCTGGTCCTAGCATTCCCCTACACTGAGGCATCGAGCCTTCACAGGACCAAGGGCCTCCCCTCCCATTGATGCCCAACTAGGCTAATATCCAATATATACAAAGAAATTAAGAAGTTAGACTCCAGAGAACCCTATTCAAAAATGGGGTACAGAGCTAAGCAAAGAATTCTGAACTGAGGAATACTGAATGGCTGAGAAGCACCTAAAGGAATGTTCAACATCCTTAGTCATCAGGAAATGCAACTCAAAACAACCTTGAGATTCCACCTCACACCAGTCAGAATGGCTAAGATCAAAAACTCAGGTGACAGCTAATGCTGGAGAGGATGTGGAGAAAGGAACACTTCTCCATTGCTGGTAGGATTGCAAGCTGGTACAACCATTCTAGAAATCAGTTTGGCAGTCTCTCAGTGAACATAGTTCTTCTACTGGAAGATCCAGCAATACCACTCCTGAGCATATACCCAGAAGATGCTCTAACATGTAATAAGGACACATGCTCCACTATGTTCATAGCAGCCTTATTTATAATAACCAGAAGCTGGAAAGAACCCAGATGTCCCTCAACAGAGGAATGGATACAGAAAAGTTGGTACATTTATACAATGGAGTACTACTCAGCTATTAAAAGCAATGAATTTATGAAATTCTTAGACAAATGGATGGAACTAGAAAATATCATCCTGAGTGAGGTAACCCAATCACAAAAGAACACACATGGTATGCACTCACTGAGCAGTGGACATTAGCCCAGAAGCTCGGAATACCCGTTTTCTTAATTAGTGATTGATGCGGTAGTGCCCGGCCCATTGCGGGTGGTGCCAGCCCTGAGCAGGTGGTCCTAGGTCTATAAGGAAGCAGGCTGAGGTAGCCGTGAGGAGCAAACCAGTAAGCAGCACCCGTCCATGGCTCCTGCTTCAGCTCCTGCCTCCAGGTTCTCACCTTAAGCTCCTGCCCTGACTTCCCTCACATAACCTGAGAGTTCTAAGCCGAAACGAACCCTCTCCTCCCTAAGTTGCTTTCGGTCCTGCTGTTTCAGCACAGCAATAGAAACCCTAGCTAAGACATCCGTCTGGATTTGCCTGACGTTCTCTCATGATTAAGCTAAGGTGATGAGTTTGGCAGAAGCCCATAGAGGTGCCTCATGAACACACTTTGACAGCGCTCACGTTAACTTTGACCCTTAGATAAGACAGTGTTCCGTATGTTTGTCCACTGAGAAATTACTGTTCCTCACTTTCCATATTGGGTTCCTTGGAAACAAATCACTCTGTCTAGCCCACACACCATAAGAGAGAATGAGGCTCTGCTTCCGGCCAGAGATGGTATTTCTATGCATTATTTGAAGTTGTTCTGATGTGAAAATATGTACATGGGTATGACTTACCTTGAAAGATTTCACAGATGGGAAGGTGGCTCTTGACACCCTCTGTTCCTACTCCCTGGCTTCTCTTCCTCCTCGGATCATAGCACAAGTTGCAGGCAGTACCCTATTTTGGTATTCTAGTAAGCAAAACCAGTTCAAGGGAAGCATCCTGATTTCTGATGTCACTGCCGTGAGAGAGGCCACCTGTAAGAAGCCATGTTCCCCGCTAGGAAGCTCTCCAGCAGTTCTAGGCTCCTTGAGCTGAACCACAGTGGGTAGAGCATCTTCTCTCCTACTAACTTGTTGCTTCTGTCCTTGGCCATAGTGAAGTCCCACCCCACACATAATGAATGAGGAAATGCCTCCACTACTTTCAGGGGACACTGTTTATATATTATCTGGAATTCTCTCTGGGGACTTAAGGATGGGAGCTCACACAGAACAGCTCGGGTCTTGGAATAACCATTGATTCATCCCATAAACAAGATGCCCCAGGGGACAGAAGCCAGGGGACAGAAGCCAGGGGACAGAAGCCTGAAAAGGGGGACTGGCACCATTTTCTCCCAGTTGTTCATTTTTAAATTATTCACTGGGTGTGTGCCTATGATCTAGGGAGACTAAAACAGACTGTTTGTAAACTGAAGCAAGCGTCCACTTAGCATGGCCTCCCAATCCACCCAGAAGTCTGAGGATCCTTCTGGACCCTCCTTCCCTTCTCTCATCCCTATCCAGTCAGGCACCAAGTCTGTGGCGCACACTGGTGTGCAAATAAAAAGGCCTGACACATCCCAAAGAGAGATCTGGCTTTTACCCAGCTCCCTAGAGCTAGCCTCTAAACCCTGACAATGCACTGCCTGCTAACAGCGTCCGTGTTTATCAGGAGCCTCGGGCCATTCAGATACTTTATGCTGCCAACACAAGGAACAGCAAAGGTCTTGGGCCATGCAGCATTTGCTAGAGTTCCCAGGGGGACAATATCTGAATATCTCACAAGTCATATGGATGACCAAGGGCCTGTAACCAACCAGTAATAAACACCCTGAATGTCAAGGTTCACCTGACCAGCTTGCATGTATTGTCACGGATCATTGATGAGAGAAGCAACGTGGGACTCCTCTGGAACGGGACCCTGAAAGTGCACAACTGGCACTGTATGTACTGCTCTCTTATGCATCACTGGCTTTTGCAGGTTTTAATCTTTCCTGTCTGGATAATAAGCTACAACTGTGAGTTCATCGGCTCTTGTGAGTTCTGTCAGTCCTTCCCACAAAGCACTGACCCTCAAGATGATCTTGGGGACAAAGCCCTTGTGTAGTAGACATCCACTTTCCTGGTCTGTGGGTGGGCTGTCTCCTGCACTGCATCCTGAGCTCTGAGGTCAAGGTGGGTCCTGTCTAGTCTTGCTTTCTGGGAGCACTCGGTCTGGGGAAGGTACACTGTGGGCATCTCAGAAAGGTGTACTGCTTAAACTGGCAACACACTCAAACACCAAATGACCCTAGACACTCACATACAGCAGACAGGACAGACCTTAGTGGGGCTAGATCATGTGATCCCCCAACGGATGGCTCAGCTTGGTTTCTGCCAGTGGCCCTCAGCCTCTGACCTGGGCAGCCAATCCTCAAGCCCTCTGATATCTCTGACTCCATCTTCTCATCCTCTTCTGTACAATGCATGCTGAGATCCGTTTCATCTTTAGAAATTCATGTTTCTTTGGAAAGAAAGGAGTGGGATACTTGTGGCATACCCATCTTCCAGGAAGGACTGCAGAATCCGCCATGCATCTGTCCAGCCATACAGACAGATGAGGTCTGGTCCATCATACTGACTTCGTCATTGGGACATTTTATCAGGATTCTGCTTTCCGAATGGAAAGCTGACTGGCTCAAAGCATGCACCCATTCATTCACTCTGTGGCTGTGGGTGTGATGTGACCAGCTGTCTCAAGCCCCCTCTGTTTTGCCTTCCTCTCAGGGATGGGCTGTAACATGGAACTGTGAGCTAAAATAAACCCGTCCTCCCAGTTGCTTCTTGTCAGAGCGCCCTGTCACACAACAGAAATCAAACAGCAGTTATGTTCGCCCCTCCCTTCCCTTGTTGGGAAAGAAGATGACACATTTGTCCTGTAATGTTTCTGGAGAAAAGTAATGTTATCTCTAAATTGGCGTTAAACTCCACAGAACATTTGAATCATACTTCCACTTTTCTAGAAGATTCTACTCAGCCTGGAGCCATTCAACACTTCCTTTCTCAAATCTCCTACACTCTCAGCTCCAGCTTTGGACAGCAACTTGCCTTCAATTAGGGGATGTTTGTGGTCAGGGCCTAGAGGTCATTTGGGTTTTTTTTTTCTTTCCTCATTATTAGAAATTGAACCCAGGGCAAAGCACTGCATTAGTGACCTATACCCAGGCTAGTTTGTATTTTCAAATGAAGACAAAATCTTGCTAAATTGTTTGGCTGGCCTGGAGCTGGCTCTATAATTCAGTTATACAAACTTCCCACCCCAGGCTCCCCGCTAGGAGGTTACGGGCCTAAGCTACCAAGCTTGGCTGGCAAGGGATCTTATACAGCATGGCCAGAGCCCAGGGCTCCAGCCAAATCCTGCTGAAGGAGGACCTCTGTGAGTGGCCCCAGAACTCTGCATTTCTAGGAAACTTCCAGGATGCATTTGGGGAGGGAGCTGCCAGACTCCTTCAGCCTTCACTTACATGTAGGTGCCAATTTTCTCCTGAGCCTGGTGTCTCAGTTAGGGTTTTACTGATGTGAACAGACACCATGACCAAGGCAACTCCTATAAGGACAATGTTTCATTGAGGCTGACTTACAGGTTCAGAGGTTCAGTCCATTATCATCAAGGCAGGAACATGGCAGCATCCAGGCAGGCATGGTATAGGAGGAACTGAGAGTTCTACATCTTCATCTGAAGGCTACTAGCTAGAAGGAGCAGCCAGGATGAGAATCTTATAACCCACATCCACAGTGACACACCTACTCCAACAGGGCCACACCTTCTAATTGTGTCACTCCCTGGGCTGAGCATATACAAACCATCACACCCGGTGATGGTTCCAGTTGCCTCTTGGCCTCAGTGGCTGCTAGAATAATCTATCTAGAAGACTAAAGACTATCTCCTCAGTACCCAGCTCCCAAATACCATCCCCCATCCCCCATGAACCTGTGTCACCGGTTTTCATCACTAAGCAAGCATGGTTCTCAGCCATGGTACCAGGAGCCAACTCCGGAGGGTGAGCCAAGCTGTCCATGTGGAGACTGCCTACATTGTCCATGGAAATGAGAATGGGGGGAGGATGTTTGTATGTATGTCCCTGCCCTCGTGAGCGAAACAGAACTGACTGGAGAGACACGGAGCCTGGGATCCAATACCCAGTCTACCAGCAGGAAGCAAGGAAGGAAGAGTTGGCCAAGACAAAGGATCAGAAATCAGGGTGTCAGGATGGAAGAGGAAAGGGCAGAGCAAAGAGGGAGTGAACTCCCAAGGCCACATTTTCCAGTTCTGGCTCATGATGGATAGCTCTATAATTGAGAGGTAAGTCACAGTGACCAGAACCACCTATATAAACCTCACCAGCCAGGTAAGAGGCCATGACCAGCAGGACCAGGGGTACATTCTATTTCTAGAACTGCCACTGGGTTGTAAGAGCATGCATCACAACTGTCTGACGCCTTTGACTTCTAGGGTATCCCCTCCTCCCGACGTGCAAATTCTGTCACGCTCAGAGCATCAGAGGCCACCTCCCTGACTCGTCACCACATCACAAATTTCCACTGCTATTGCCTTGGTTCTTTCTCCACTGAAGAGCAAGGAGAGGGGTCCAAAGCCAACATACAGCCTGGATCACTCATCTTCCTTCATGGTTCATGGTTTCCCTCTGCTACACAGCAGGACATGGTGATGGATAAAACTTGGGTGCCCACATCCTTGGGGAAGTCCTAGTGTCACAGGGGAGCATTACACACCAACTTGGACCTTCCAACTCTAACTGTGCTGGGAAGTAGAGGGATATGGAAGCCAGTGGACACATCAAGAATCAGGGAAGAGGGTCAGTTTCTGCTAAGCTGGGCAGGTGCCCCCTGGGATCGCTGTGGCTCCCCACACTGGGCCTGTTGCTTCGTTAAGAGGGTGATCATTGGAATCTGCAGATTCCAGCCTCTTCAGAAAGAGCATTAAGGAGAAGAATACACGGGCTCCTTGGGGCAGCTCTGATGAGGTGGTTCCAACAGCAGTCATTTGGGTGCTGTGTAAACCCAGGTCTCCCAATATGCTTCCTGAGACGGCCTGGAGCCAAGGCTGGCTCCTCTGCTCCCTAGGGTGCAACTGAGAGGCTGGGATTGACTGGTTCCCTGCAGATGGGGCTACACACAGCTGGCCACCTTAGGAGTTGGCAGAGACTGCCTGGTACTGGTGCAGGGATGCTGTGAACAGGACTTGGTGCCATTTGTGCTGCTTACCCAGATGTGGTACTCGAAGACCAAACCTCCTCAGGCCCCACCAGAGGTGCTGAGGACAGAGGCCTCCCTGAGGAAGGCTACAAGGGGAACTTTATACATCCACAAGAGTGATTATCTTTCTAGAGAATCAAGTGCTCCGGTCCTCCACTCTAGGGAACCTCCCTATGCACATACCTTCAGCATCAATAGGAAAGTAATCCACCTCTTAAAAAGGATCCAAGAGGGCTGGTGAGATGGCTCAGTGGGTAAGAGCACCCGACTGCTCTTCCAAAGGTGATGAGTTCAAATCCCAGCAACCACATGGTGGCTAACAACCACCCGTAATGAGATCTGACGCCCTCCTCTGGTGTGTCTGAAGTCAGCTACAGTGTACTTATGAAGAATAATAATAAACGAATCCTTGGACCAGAGAGACCAGAGAGACCAACCGGAACGAGCGGGGCCATCTGGAGCTAGTGGGGCTGGCCAGAGCGAGCGGGGACGACCGGAGCAAGCGGGGGCCATACAGGGACTGATGACTCTGATTCCAGGAGGCTATAAAAGGTGGCATGTGACTGTCCTATGCTGTCCACTGGGAAGCGGACACAAACTCCCAGAAGCTCGTGGGCCAGTTACCCAAACAGCAAACAAGAGACCCTGTCTCAAAACAAGGCGAAAGGTGAGGACCAGCACCCATGATCATTCTTTGACATTTATACATATGTCACATGCACAATAACAACAATAAAACAAAACAAAACATAATGTACGCATCAGTAGGTGTGGTCTGGCACCTAAAAGGATTTAGTAAGTCACATCCCCCAAGAGGAAGCACTCAAAGAGTGGATATCTACAAAGCTGCCTCACAGGCTGAGGAAGGGACACGTTGGAAGGTACTTGGGGTTCAGGGACCCTGGATGACCCCGGGCTAGTTACACAGCCTTTTTGCAGCTGCGATTTGATGACAACCCCAGTCTCCTGATATTGCTGTTATGATACACTCACTAATGCAGGTAAAACGCGCGACACAGAGAGTGAGCCATCGTAAATGGCAGCTATTACTGCTGTCACCAACGCCGGGAAGAGGAAATGAGGGCACGGATATTGGAAAAAGTGGGGCCATCTCTGCCCTCCACCGACCTTGGTGCTATGTATCAAGGGGTGATCTCTCCGTTGCAGCTCTACCACTGGTATGGGAGCCCCAAGGAGAACAGTGATCTGGCAAAATACCCAACACAGTGTAAGCATATATGGAACGTGTTAGCAGTGCAGGGGTCGGTCCTTTGAAAAGAAGGGAAGGAATCTACACTGGATGTCTGCTCATAAGAATGAATGGTTTGATGGGAAATGGATACATCCATTGCTTAGGCCGTGAAAAGCAAACGATACATTGCAGGGAGGGACCTAGAACAGGGCCATCATCATAACTCAGTTCCATCTACAGAAAGTTCTCAGTGTGGATGGAAGGAAGCAAGGAGAAGCCCTTGCAGGCAGATGGAGATGTAGGCACATTGGTTCCTAAACCCGAGTTCAAAATCAGCTGAATCCTTGCCTGCCCACAGCCGCCGTTCCAGCCAGATTGCACTGATGAGAGACCAGCCTGAGCCTCCGAGGAGGGCTGGTGGGAAGACCCGAGGGCGTGTGGACATGACCCTGCCCACAGTCTGGTCTTTATCTGCCACTCGTCTCCAAGCGTCAGGAGACCTGAGTTCAAGGCCTAGTTCTGCCACTTCCTGCTATGTCACGTGTGCTTCAGGATCCATAAGACAGGCATGGGGACACTTTCAAAGCCTTGTGAGAACAACAGAGGCACCGGAGATTTGCTTAACAGTGCTCAGCTCCATAGAGGCGTTTGCTACTACTGTTAGAGGACAGACAGGAAAGATGGGGGCGATTCCTATTCTGAATTATAAAGGTGCATTCATACTCCATATTGTAGAAATAAATCTACATGAATGTCTTATTAATAGCTGAGAGCATCCCACTGTTAATGATTTGTTTGTTCTGTGTTAAGCCCTTCCAATCAAGAAGCCCCCGGAGGAGTATAAAGTTGATGTCAACAGACACTTACCAGACTTAGCAATTCAAGAAGTGTTTAACCTGGGGCTGGGGAGACGGCTCCGTGTTAAAGCACTTCCTGTGCAAACATAAGAACTGGACTCCATGTTCCTGAGAACCCACATCAATGCCAGGTGGGCATGACAGCCGACCTGTAATTCCAGAGCTCTGAAGGCGGACCCTTCCCCACCCCCGCCCCCGCCCCCACCCCCATCCCCAAATTAGCTGGCTAGCCAGACTCTTGCAGTGATCAGCAAGCTCTGAGTTCAGCTGAGAGACACTAAAGTGGAAAGTCATGGAAAAGACTCATAACATAATCCTGATCTCACATGTACACACATGTGTGCAGACACATGCAAACATGCGTACACATATGCACACTACACACACACACATCTGAGCCCACCTGACCAGAGGATCAGGCTTAGGCTCCAGAATAACTGACCACCTCCCCACCCCCATTCCCTCCCCACCCCCATTCCCACCCCACCCCACCTATATGCCCTGCTATCCCTGCATCCACCCATATATAATCTTCTGGTTGGAGGTGAGATGAAAGGCCAGTTTTTAGGATGTTAATTCGGTGTCTTCTCTGATCCCCGGTTCTCTAGACAAAACACAACATGAAGTTTCAATTCCTACCAGGAGCAGGAACAAGCAGAAGGAACAAGCAGGGGCCTGTTGCTCTCTGTGGTGACAGGCATCTTAAATTCCAGTGATCTGACTATATCATTTATCATTATTTTTTAAAGCTACTTTATATATATATTGTTTTTTTGAGGCAGGGTTTCTCTGTGTAGCCCTGGATATCCTGGAACTCACTCTGTAGACCAGGCTGGCCTCAAACTCAGAAATCCGCCTGCCTCTGCCTCCCAAATTCTGGGATTAAAGGTGTGCGCCACCACACCTGGTGCTCCTTTATAATTTATAATGCTCACTACTATGGCCTAAAGGAAGGTCTCAGTCGATGCACAAAGAAAAGAGCTTTACTGGTCTTAACTACAGAAGCTCATGAGGGGTCCCAGAGTCCTGTTTTTATTTCTGTATTTTCCTCTGCACCTTAGAATGAGTTTTTGAGCCAGGAGTCGTAGTGTCTGTGGTATGGCTAGCATGGATGTCCCCCAAAAGTTTCTTTAGGTTTAGTTACCTTGGAGACGGGGGAACCCTTAAAGGTTCCTACTGGGAGGAAGTTAGGTCCCTGGGGACATATTCTTGAAGGGACTAGTGGGACCCAGCCCCTTGGTGTTTGCTGGCCACCGTGACATGAACAGTTTCCTCTGCTACTTTCCTTCTCCATGGTATACTCTTTCACCACCCCGCAGACTCCCAAACAACAAGCTAACCAATCATAGCCTGAAACCTTCAGAAACTGAGAGCCAAAATAAACCTTTTCTTTTTATAAAGTGACTCACAGGGTGTTGTGTTACAGCAGCAGAAGGCTAGCATCTCGGAGAAGGAGCGAGGGAGTGAGACAGAACAGAGGGGTGTTATGCTCTCCTGGAACCCAGAAACATTCCTAAGTCACATCTGCTGAGGCTGGTGGGTACTCACAAGGCGTGGCTCACATTCCTTCTTCCTTCAGATGGGACCAGCAGGGACTCGAGTGCGGATGTGTGAGGTTGTCTGAGTCACTAGAATGACAGAGATGATGGCTTGGCCTGTCCCATCAGTTATGGCTGGGGACATTGTCCTACATCCTGCCATACTCTGTACACATACCCTCACCTGGAGTCACAGAGGCCCAGAGAGTTTAGTTAACTTCTGATGCAGTGATACCCCCCAACACTTAGGTGTTCCTTAACTTTTTCGGTCTCAGCTAGTAGGTGGTGGGGAAGAAGCCTAGACACTGTAAGGATTTGAACAAAGAACATCTGGGCACATCTGCAAGCAGCCTTCCTTCACTCTCAGCCTTTGTGATAGGAACCAAGAAGATACACCCATGCTTAGGTACCTTCAACCAATGAAGGGCCTCCAACCATTCCACTTGGTAAGGAGCCAACAACTAAGGTGTCCTGCATACCAGATACTGGGATGTACATTGCCTTCATTTGATATTAAAAGCAACCTCACTTGTTTCTTTTGTGCAACAAGAGTCCCATTGCACACATCAGACTGGTCCAGACCTCATCTTCTTCCCTTGGCCTCCTGAGTGTTGGTATAACAACATGTGCCACCATGCTAGGCTCAAAGTAACCTCCAATCATATTCTTAGTCCCATTTGACAGATGAAAATCAGACCCAGAGAGTCCCAAGGGTCTCCCAGTCATTAGATGTCACTCGTGTGACCATTGTTTCAAGTCCCTTTGGATGCTCGAGGGAACAGCCGTCTCAGGTCTCCCTGGATCCGTGGATCCAGGTGACCGTAGCATCATTTGCATTGATAGAAGAGTCCTTAGAC
>CACVCL010032031.1:0-21938 GCA_902729485.2 Mus minutoides | reverse complement strand
GATGACACATCTCACTGGCCCATTAAAAATTATTATTATTGCCGGGCGTGGTGGCGCACGCCTTTAATCCCAGCACTCGGGAGGCAGAGGCAGGCGGATTTCTGAGTTCAAGGCCAGCTTGGTCTACAAAGTGAGCTCCAGGACAGCCAGGGCTATACAGAGAAACCCTGTCTCGAAAAACCAAAAAAAAAAATTATTACTATTAATAATTATTATTATTAATGTGTGTATGCTTGTTGGCAGGTGCATGTATGTGTTTAGGCTTTCATGTTCATATGTGCATGCATGTTCATGTGTGCATATGTGCACATGTGCATGCATTTGTGCCTGTTCTTGTGCGTGTGTATTCTTTACTTATTCCTTGACAATTTCATGCTTATATACAATGTATCTTGGCCAGATCTGCCTCTATTCTCCTTTCTGAACTTGGAGTGACCATAGAAATCATCTATAATTCCTACACATCCTCCGCTCACTCCACTCTCTTTCCTTCTCTAATAGACTATAGTATTTATAGGGTTGTACTTAAAGTATTTTATGTAATGAGAAGTCCTTACAAGTATCAGGCCAGCAATGCCTAGATTAGCAGAGAACACACTGAGGTTTCTGAGTAAATGTTTGTTTAGTAAAGAATAAGTTAGTTAAGCATGAAGCATGTTTTTGATACTTTAAGATCATGTGATCATTTCCTTCAGCTTATTTTCTATTTCATCTATGATATGTTCTTTTGAAAGGAGCTCAGTGTTGAAGAGCCCTGGCTACTCTTCCAGGGAACCCAGGTTTGATTTGTATTACCCACACGATGTCTCACAACTCTCTATAACTCTAGTTCCAGGGGATCTGACATATGCACATAAAATAAGATAAAATAATCTTTAAAAGTATTAATTTAAAAGCTATTTAAAATATAATGGATATATAACAGCTTGAAATAGTTTCATATTCTTACTGAGTTTTTCTGTTGCAATCACGTGCTATAAGTTAGAGTAATGGCTTCCAGAGGGATTAAGCAACTATCCTAGTTTGGTATAAATTGTATTAGTAACAATTAACTTAATAAAGTTAAACCAACCTGTATTAAACATTTCCTATGTCCAAGCACTGTTTTGTTTTGTTTTGTTTTGTTTTTATTGAAAGTCATATTATCTCTATTTTGTAGTTAGGAAAACTAAGATGGCCAGTGAGTAAGGAAGGTAAAGCCCGTGGGATGTTCCAAGTCAGTATGCTGTCTTCATACATTTGCTGTGGCATCTCAGCTACTTTAGTCACTGCCGTGCCAAAATGCTTGAAGAAATGACTCACGGGAACAACGGTGTATGGCGCAGAATGTCAGAGTTTCAGACTATCACGTGGGGAAGGCACCGGAGTTCAAGGTAGCAGGAGTACAGGGCAGAAAGCAGTGAGAACAAGCTCAGAACCAGAAACAAACCTAAGCTCTGTCTCAGTGGCCATTTCCAGCAGCCAGCCCCATGTCATAAAGACTCCACAGCCTCCAAACCAGTGCCATACAACTGGGGGCTGGTTGCTCAAATGGCGAGCCTACTGGAACCATTCAGATCACAATCATAAGCTCTTACGTTTCCTTGGTGTTTTGTTTGTTAGTTTGTAATGGGGATTGAACTCGGGGCTTCACGAATTCTAGCCAAGCACTCTGCCACTGAACTATACACTGTCAGCCCTTTGTTCATCTGTAGACAGTGTCTTTCTGAGCTGTCCAGGCTGTCCTGGAACACGAGATCCTGCCTTAGGCGTCCCAAGTAGCTGGAATTCCAGGTATGCACCCCAACCAGGTGCAGCTCTATCTCGTCTTCTCCAGCCCTTACTCTGTGTCTTCTTCATATGGTATGTTCTTGCTAGCATGTGGCTCTCTTCCTGCTGCTATGTCTTGCGTGTGCTAGAAGCCAAGTTAGTAAGCTGTTGGTATCATGTCTAAATTGAGAGAAAACAAATTAGTATCTGTGGGCTCAGTAATAACTCCAATAGGGTATTCCCCCATTTACTTCCTCATTCTCTATCATATTCTGTTAAAAATAGCGGTCCTAATTCCACTCAAATGTCTCCTCTTAGGTAACTTCATCTGAATCAACTTGAGTCACCCCAAGCAATTGACCAGAAAACAAGATTATCTTAGTAATGAAAAAATATTGGAATTCCTTGAGAAGTGGTAATAATTTATTGTCACGATCTTTTCAGTACTTGGTTTTATCCATCTGTGGCAAAAATACGGCAGCACTGGCGGCAGTGGTGTGAGCCTGGCCAGCCAGGTGGGTCCAAGGTGCAGCAGTAAATGCTTCGGGAGAGAGAACTCTTCCTCAAGTGTTACAGCTCAGTAGAACAGTAGAACTTTCAATTGAAACTTGTGTGCTTTATTCCATGTGGACAGGAGCTATATAAACATTGAGTAGCAGGGTGGGATTTGGGGGTAGGTGTTTCCTATTGGCTGACTTTGAGATGTTGGTGATGCTCTATTTGCATAGGAAGGACTCCAGGTGTTTTCCCCTACAAGACTGATTATCTTGGTCCTGTCAGTGGGGTGTAGTGGTCAAGTGTCCCAGAGCAGGTACAGAAATGGAGAGCGACCTACTCTACCTCCTACCAATCTCAAGTCTCTGAGGCTCCTGGGGTCTGAGCTCACTCAACCTTACTAGTTCTTCTGTCTGGTGACACGGTCTACGTGCCCCACAGTAAGAAGCAGAGATCCGTTTGAGGCTATTTGAACCTACCTGGGACAAAAAGTAGTACCAATGATATAGCTTGAGTAATGTCCCATGCTTGACCGACTCAACAGTGAAGAGCCACAGCTTTCCGTTTGTCTTTTTTTTTTGTTTGTTTTTTTTTTGTTTTGTTTTTCGAGACAGGGTTTCTCTGTGTAGCCCTGGCTGTCCTGGCACTCACTTTGTAGACCAGGCTGGCCTCGAACTCAGAAATCCGCCTGCCTCTGCCTCCTGAGTGCTGGGATTAAAGGTGTGCGCCACCTCGCCCAGCTCCAGCCAACTACAGCTGGAGAAGATCTACTAATTCTTTAAGATTGCTTCTTTGTGCTGGGGAGATGGATCAGTGGGCAACGCCCTTGCTGCACAAGCGCGGGGACCCCACCGAGTTTGGCTATTCCGCACTACATAAAAAGCTGGCTGAGGTCACTCATCCGTACTGTCAGCATCCATACCGTCAGCACTGAGGAGATTGAGACACGAAGATCTCTGGAGCTTGCTGGCTAGTTGGCCCAGCTCAGGATGGATGTTGATGTCGGGTCTCTGCATGCACTGGCACCGCCTCCAGCACAGACCCGAATAGAAAGATGGAACCGGAGAGATGGACCAGTTGTTAAAATCACTTATTTGCTGCTCTTACAGAAGACTGGGATTCACATCCTCGAACATACCAGCTAGCTCACAAACACCTGTAACTTCATTTCCAGGGAACGCCACATATTCTTCTGACCTCTGTAAGCATATTGTGCACATACACTGGAGGACATACACCAATGCATAAATTAAATATAAGAAATAAAAAATTTAAAAGGAGCAAAGAAAAAGGTAAAAGGAAAAATTGAGAAATGATTGTTTTTTTTTTCCTTCTCCTTTCTTCTCACATTGAAGTAATCCCTTCTCCCAGCTGGGTGCCTGTAGTCCTATGTATCCTGTCATGAGGAGTCATGTCATGAAGAACTCTTCACATTCTAAAGCTAGAAGTGTTCCTTGAGATGGTGATGTTGTCTATCTCTTTCTTGACCTGTTAGGTGGCTATGGGGTCATGGTAAGTGTCTGTTAAGTGTCACTGACAGAGCCAGCAGGACATTTTCCAGCAAGGCCACAGGAAGGTCACAGTGTGCTCAGAATCTCTCTCCACAGGGCTTCTTTAAAAAGCAAACAAAAGAACGTTTTATTGATTCTTTGTAAATTTCCCATCATGCACCCCAATCCCACTCATCTCTCTGTCCCTCCACAGCCTCCCTACGCCCTTGGAAACCTCACCCGCAAAAGAAAACAAACAAACAAAAATTAAAAACCAAAACCAAAAAAAAAAAAAAAAAAACCATCTCCCCGCGGAAGCTTCAGTTCGCCACTGTGTCCCAGTTTATTTACTGTTCTGCCCGGTTAAGGGGCGGGGCCCTTTTGTTTTTTAAGATAAGGTTTTGCTGTGTGATCTAGGCCTTAAACTTGTAATTTTCCTGCTTTAACCTCTGGAATGCTGGGATCATGAGTGTCTGCCATCATTCCTAGCTAAGGTGTTTTTTTTTTTTTTTTTGGTTTTGGTTTTTTGGTTTTTCGAAACAGGGTTTCTCTGTGTAGCCCTGGCTGTCCTGGAACTCACTCTGTAGTCCAGGCTGGCCTTGAACTCTGAGATCCACCTGTCTCTGCCTCCCGAGTGCTGGGATTAAAGGCATGCACCACCATGCCCGGCTTAAGGTTTTCTTTTGAAAGTAGATGATTGGTGTGAAAATATAGAAGATAGCATCTAAATTATAGAAAATTGAAAACATTAGATTTCAAAATGGGTAAGTTTGATGGGAGGGCAGGGAGGGTATGGAGGGACAGGGCCTTTCCTTCTAGACTCTGCCCAACAGTTACCTAGCAACAGCCAGGTATGCCTGGCTTGCTATAAAAGGGACTATTTGGCCTCTCTTTGCTCTTTCTGCCCCTTTTCTCTCTCTGATTTTCTCTCTCTCTCTCTCTCTCTCTCTCTCTCTCTCTCTCTCTCTCTCGCTCTCTGACTCTCTCCCCCCCACTTCTGCCTCCCTCCTCCCTTCTCTCCATGTATTCCTGGCAGGCCTCTTCTCTTCTCTTTCTCTGTCCCTTCTTTTTTCTCTGCTTCTACTTTCTTCTCAGCTCCGTTCCCCATACCCATAAATAAACTCTATTCTATACTACACCCATCTTCTGTATCTCAGGCTGGGATCTCAGGATCTCCAGGGGAGTGATGCCTTAGCATGGGCCGCTGAGGTACCCCTTCCCACCGCCCCATACCGCGCTCTACAGAACATATCCTTGGTTTTATAAAACACATCAGAGGGATTCCTGGTGGGCATTTTGAGACCATAGAGTCCTCAAGCATAGTAATAGCTGGGAAGGATTGCAATATTTCTTCTGAGGCAAAAGAAATGGTTTGGCTCTATGGGATCAGATTCTTACAGGGCAGGGCAGGGTAACTGTGTTGTACAAGGTGGAATGAATATCATCTCTCCAGCTCTAAGAGGATTATAGCTCTTTCAGGTTGCTATGGTTATGACTGTGACAAATAAAGAAAACATGCAGAGAGGCCAAGAAGCAGGTGTAGCAACTGCCATTGCTGAGGGAGAACAAATGGTGAAGATGAGGGCGTGTCTGGGTCCTTGGATTCCAGCAGTCTTACAGGCAGGGACTAAACGCTGTGAACTAAGATGAACTCCTTCCTTCTCGCTCTTCCTCTCCTCCCCTCCCCTCCCAATTCCCTCCTCCCTCTCTTTTCTTTGGCCTGGAACTCACTAAATACCTAGGTTCACAGCAGTTCTCCAGTCTTTGCCTCTGGAAGATGGCACATTTCACTCTTTAAATTTATGCAAACCCTTAAATTGTCATAACTGACTCCTTTTATAGCCCCCACCACCACCACCCATGATTCTGAGGTGGAGAGTTGAGCAGGAGGAAACAGCTTAAACCCAGGGCACCACCCAAGGAACAAGCTCTGTTTTACTCAGCCAATTATGAACTTGTGCCGGTGAGAGCAACGGCTGCTGGTTCCTACAGTATTTTTAAGTGGCACCAGTTGGGATGCTCTTTATGTCTATATATGGTCCTTCAGGCTACAGGACCTGGAGGAGATGATGTGCTTAAAAACATAGCCTCCTTGAAATGCCATCTGCATCTCTTGATCGCTGACAGCCTATCAGCAGTCTGCTTCCTGCTAAGCTTCCACGGGGTTAAAAGTTAAGCCCCTTTCTGGCAAACTCAGCTGTGACTCCTCCATCCCCCACACTGTTTCCAGGCTTTTCTGAGATTCTAGGGTAGACTTGTTTCGTCTCCATATATATCCAAGCTGCTCAGTTACCGTGTCCTGTGCACAACCCTCACCTCGAGCAAACAGAAGGGGTTGAAGTAGCAAGCGAACCAAGCCGACAGGGTCCCCTGAGCCCATGTGTTATATGTAGCAAGCCGCATCACAGCTGGTAGAGTTAATTTTAGACTTGGGATCTTGGCAATGGCCTGCCCGTTTGTGAAAGGTGACTTTGGATAACGTTGAAAAGATTCTTTTCTCATCAGCATGCCGCATACTAAAGGAGTGATTGCGTTTACTTCTTTCGGGGACGACAAGTTCGGGCAACGCCAAACTTCTTGACAGTAAAATTCAACATTTACTGAAAAAGTACAAGGTTCATTTTATCTTACATTTTAAGGCGCGCACACTCGTGTGCATGTGCATATGCATGCGTGTGTGTGTGTGTGTGTGTGTGTGTGTGTGTGTAGGGGGAGGGTATGTGTGCCACAGTACAAGGGCCACAGCGTGAGTGTCAAGTCAGAAAACACCTTCAGGAATTAGTTCTCTCCCTCAACCCCCTGGCTTCCAGGGATCAGACTCAGGTCAGCAGGTGATGTCATCCCCCCTGAGAGTTTGATAACTTTTTTTTTCAGGTGTTGGGGATTGATCTAGGGCTTGGACTTACCACTGAGTACAATTCCAGCTCACAGGAAAACTCGTCCTATGGGCTGAGATCCTCAAACTTATGCTAAAAATAGCATTTCCTAAAAAGTCCTGTGAGGCTGACTCTTGTGGGGTGGGGAATGGAATCGATTTCCCTGTTGTACTTCAAAACACCATAATATGAAGAAGAATTTCACTCTTTTTAATTTTAAATATGTAACTTATTATTTTATTTATAATTTAATTTATAATTATTGTTATGCTGTTTATAAATGCAAGCAGTAATTGCTTTTCTTCTTGGTTTTTCTAGACAGGGTTTCTCTGTTTAGCACTTGATGTCCTGGAACTTGACATGTAGACCAGGCTGGTCTTGAACTAAGAGGCCTGCCTGCCACTGACTCTAAAGTGCTGGGATTGAAGGCTTGTGCCACCATGCCCTCCAATAAAGGCAGCAGTTATTTAAATGTGAGAAGGAAATTCACAGTATCCAGGCTTAGAGAATGTTATAGATTAAACCCAGGGCCTACCATGCCAGGCAAACCTTTTACCACAGAGTTACATCTCCAACTCCATCCTCCACACTATTTATTTCTGAATACACAGGATCTAATACTCTGATCACCAAAACAAGAGACATCCTTTGTTTATTTGAGAAAAGATCTTACTATGTCGCCTTGGCTGGCCTGGTACATATAGAGATCCACCTGCTCCTGCCTCCTGAGTACTGGGATTAAAAGTGTGTTCCACCACACCTGGCAAGAGATATCCCTTTAGTACACAGTCATACATAAACACAGATCTTTCTCTGTTGCAGGACTCTTAATCATACTGTGAACCCCAAGATTGTATTATTTACTGGAAAAAGCTGTTTCTAGTTATGAAGTGGCTCAACCCTTAGCATACTCTTTAATCCCTCTGGCTGGAATACAGACATACCTTTAGTATACACTTTTAATCCCAAATAATAAAGGTAAAGTTAGTTTGTAGAAGAAAGCATCCATGTTTGAAATGATGTCTAATTGAGTAGCAGACAAAGTGATGAATCAGAGAAAGATCTGACATAATAGAATCTGCCCAGCTCTCACAAGAGGAGAGGACAGGGAAGCTACTTAAGGGGCAGTGCAGAGAGGCAGAAGGCAGTTTTACCACGACAGTTGTACAGAGACAGGTTCGAGAGAGAACAAGCTAGATACAGGTGAACACAGAATGAGCCAGAGAATTAGAAGGAACCTGAAGATCAGAACAGATTGCTAGAGTTAGTGCAAGGCCAAGCATAGCAATTCAGGAGAGGGAGAGAAAGAGAAGCCATATTGAATCAGTCTGTTTGGAGAGGAGTTTGATCTGGAACAGCTGAGTTGAACCGGCCAGCCAGAGCTCAGAAAGAACTGGAAAGGATGAGCTTATTCAGTAGCAAGTCTCAGAGGCTGAAAACATTCTAGGCCTAGATAAGATCATGGCTAGAAGCTCCGATCCAGGACTAGGCCTAGGTTAACAGATGGAGGCAGTAAGCCTCGGAGATGACAATTACATCAGGCAAATAAAAGTTTCATTTCTCTCAAAATATACTTTATTGTTCTTATTTACTTATTTTCCATAGAAGCCCTTGATAGACACTCAATAAATGCTTGTTAAGTGGGCAAACATATTTGTGTCTTATTCCCTAAGATCTAGCCATTCTGTGCACAGACCCCATCTGCAAAGAAAGAAAAACTTCAAATGGAAGTATTTTATTAGGATTGTGACCAAGAGATTTGTTTTCTTCCATCTTCAGCAAAGACTTATTTAAAATAAGTTTTTATTCTGCTTATTTTTTAAAAAAATAAATATATCAAGAGACACCAAGCTTTTGTGACTCATTGTGTGTGTTGAATGTGCATGTATGTATGTAGCTGTACTTGCCTATGTGTGCACATATGGAGGACCTATGTCAACACTGGGTGTTTTCCTAGCCCACTTCCCTCACTTTTTTTTTTTTTTTTTTTTTTGGTTTTTCGAGACAGGGTTTCTCTGTATTCCCTCACTTTTTGTGATGGGTTTCCCACTGATTTGGGAGCTGGCCAGTTTAGCTGGATTGGCTAGAGAGCCAGCAAACCTCTGGAATCCTCCTGTCTCCTCCTCTGCCCCAGAGTTGTGGATACAGACCATGACCAGTGTGCCCGTGTTTGTTTTTTGTTATTTGTTTGCTTGTTGTTGTTGTTGTTTTGGTTTTTCAAGACAGGGTTTCTCTGTGTAGCCCTGGCTGTCCTGGAGCTCACTTTGTAGACCAGGCTGGCCTCGAACTCAGAAATTCGCTTGCCTCTGCCTTCCAAGTGCTGGGATTAAAGGCATGCGCCACCACGCCCAGCTCACAGTAGTCATTCTTGAGCATCTCCCCACTCTCCATTCTTTTCTGGATCAAACTATTCTGTTTCCAGAAGCATTTGTAACTGCAGTTTATCTTTGATGAAGCTAAGTCAGGTTGGATTGCTGGCTATAAGAAGTAGAATTGTGTAACATGCCAAATCTACTTAGAATATATTCATTTTCACTGAGTCTATGTGGGAACAGGAGAAAGTGGGGAAATAGAGTTTCCAAAGCTCAGATTGTACTTACTAGCTGTGATCTAGTTGAGCAAGCTATACTCTTCCCTTGTTTATAGAAGGGGAAAAACAGCACACGATATCAGCCTCATGAAACATCATGAACCAAATAATAATAATAATAATAATAAAAAAGAAATAGAATGTGTGAAAACCTAAAGTGACTGGCTCATGGAAATATTTAATAAGTGGTAGCTGCAAAACCAATCTTATGTAATGAACTAATTAGATGTAATAATAATCACATCTATCTGAATATTATACAATCAAAACATTCCTATAGGACACAATGCATCTTATCAGGTTACTAAGGCTTTGCTACCAGATACCTTTTGCTAGATTTTTCGGTTTAGATGTCCATCCTTTCAGAAGCAGATCACATTTCTGAATCAAAAGAGAACAGCTTCTTAAGGATTTTTAAGAATTTGGGCTGAAGGAAGCATTTCCCCCTCTGACATTTGTAACGTCTGCCTTTAGTTTTATAGTTCAAAGACTATCTTTAAATAGATGCAGAAAGAAAGCTGGCTAGTGGGGGTGGGGGTGGTGGTGAAAAATGATTCCTGGCTCAAAAAGCGTTATTACTTCTAGCAACTTTATGAAAATATCTTTTATTACTCATTGGCAATTCAAATCTGTATACAATGTATCATGATTATTTCTAACCCCAATTCACTCCTAATTCGACTGGACCCTCCCTTCCCGCCTAGCTCCTTCCCACTTTTCTGTCTTCTTCATTTTGAACCCACTGAGTACAATTAGTGCTACCATCTGGAATGCTGACTGACTAGGCTTGATCTCCTTCAGGCAATTATGGCTGCAAGTGCAGAGGCTGTGGTATGTCTAGAAGACTGTTTCACAACGCTCCTTCCTGACCTCCAGCTCTTATGTCCTCTCCCTTCCCTGTTCCCATGTGTGTAGAGAGAATAAGCGTCAATAAAAAAGCCGATGGTTGATGAGCTGAGGAAAGAAAGAGGAGGCGAGACACTAGCAGTTAGGGAGAGCATTCTGGGAACTAGGGAGAGTATAAAAGAGAGATGCGAGAGCATAATGAGGAGATGGACATAAACCAGCTAGTAGGAGAACTCAGCACAGGATAGCGAGAGATTCAACTGAGGTGTTGAGGAAGATGCTAAAGAGACTGGAAGAAAGAAGTGGGCAGGGACCAAAGGAGAGGTAACTCATCAAATGGGACACACAGAATAGTTTGAGTGAGTTAAGTAAGTTATGAGCTAGTCAGGAATGAGCCCAAGCTTATGGCCAACATATTTAAAAATAATTAATCTCAGAGTGGTTCTTCTGGGAGCAGAGGCTGGGAAGGCAAAACCAGAATTAATCTTTACACACGCGTGGTGGTAGGTTGTTATAGATGTCTCCCATGACCTGAACACTTACCAGTCACTGTTTGTCAGTACTTTAACTCATAACCAGCAGTTATGAGTCATTAACTGCTCTCTGGGCAAGGACTATGGGTATAAACATAATTCAGCCTCACCGGGCTGATTATCAAGTATTTTGTCACAGCAACAGAAAGCTGACCACTGGTTTCTCCTTCAGTGTCTTTCTTTTCTTTTGTTGAAGGAATAGGGTCTGGCATGGTTTCCCCGAATCCTGAATTTTGCTGATTGCATGTGGTATAATTTTAATTTAAAAAAAAGTCAACATCCTTTTCTCACCTGCATTTTTTATGAGTTGGTAAATTAGATCTAGAGGCTTGATGAGACTCTTTCTATTTGGGGAAGAGAATTAAAGAAAGAAGAAACACAGATGTTTAAGACTTGCTTGGTCTATTTTTACCTGGCATAATTTCCTATCTAAAGCTCCTTCTGAGCCTTTAAAAGCCATTCAATGACTGGAGATTCCTATATTCATGTTTTGGGTTCAGATTTCTCCTAGGCATCACAGGGAGGTCAAAACTTGACCTGGGTGCCTAACAGATATCTCAAAGTAGACACGCCCAACCAAAATGGAGCCTTTGGTTGTATTCCCTGATTGGACTCACATCTTCTCTATCACAAACGTCAGCACTAACCCACTAATCAAGAAGGGAAAATCCCCAGCCACCTTTGACTCCTTTTTTCCACTTACCCTTACTACCCATTTCAAGAACACTTGGTTTTATATCCTTTCTTTCCTTATTTCTATGAACAATACCATTGTAAATAAGCTCTTAATTTCTGAGAACCAACTGGATGATTTCAGAAGTCTACAGCTTTGGAAATGCTGGATACCTGCAGTCCATTCTCTACAAGGGACAGTGATTTCCATATGACATGCTCATCAGGGCCAAAAGTTGATTGTGAGCTGTGTGATGACTTACTAACCTATGGCTTTTTGTAAATGTTCAATATTTAACAATTATTCTAATTAATTTTGTATTATTACTTGTATCACGTGTGTTTACTTCTTAGTACTCTTGGATTACATGTTGAGGACTGAAAGCCCGTCTTCTTTCTGCCTAAATGTCTACCCTCTTCTGGTGCCATTTTCTCCTGCCCACTCTGCCCAGGCTCTATAACCTGACAGAATAACTTTCTACAAAACCTAAACTTTGGGTTTATCAGGCAGCTGACAACCAACTATAACTCTAATTCCAAGGACTGAATGTCCCCTTCTGACCTCTGAGGGCACCTGCATACACATGGTGCACATATATGTAGCAGAGGATGGCCTGTAGGCCATCAATGGGAGGAGAGGCCCTTGGTCTTGTGAAGATTATATGCCCCAGTACAGGGGAATGCCAGGGCCAGGAAATGGGAGTGTGTGGGTAGGGGAGCAGGGCAGAGGGAGGGTATAGGGGACTTTCTGGATAACATTTGAAATGTAAATGAAGAAAATATCTAATAAAAAACATGGTGAACATACAAACATGTAGGCGCACACTTATACACATAAATAAAATAAAACTTTAGGTCTGGGAAGATGGCTTAGTAGTTAAGTCCCACTAATGTAGCAACACAGGACAATGCCAGGTTGGCATGGCCACCCACCTATAATTCCTGTGGCTCAGAAGACCTGGTTGGGATCCGCATAGGAAGCTGGTTAGATTAGTTAGTGAGCTCTGGGGCCAACTTAAGAGTCTCTGCCTCACCAAATAAATGTGGATAGCAATTGAGGAAGACTCCTAAAATCAGTCCTGTGGCCCTACACATAGGAGCACCCATACACACACATACACACACACACACACACACACACACACACACACACACACACAATTAAAAACTTTGGTGTATTCACACTCCAGAACTGAAAAAGAATTTTTAGAAAGTTGAATAAAATATGTACTGTTAAAGGAGAAATTATCCTTATTAAAAACATCGACTTGAATGCAATTTTCTGATTCTAAAATTCCTTCTAGTATACTGAAGACAGTCATTGGTTGATCTAAAGTCTAACCTTGCAGACTTATATTCTGTATTATTAACATGACATTCCTCTCAGTTTTAGGATGCCAAGTCAAGGAGGCGTTTCCAGCAATGTGATAGACCAGTACTCAGCAGTAAGACTTGCAGAGGCTTCCATCCCTCAGCCAGTCTTTTTTTTCTGATTCAGTATAAGAAGCGTAGACTTTATATCAAACCAAAGGCAGGGAGGGCCACCTGAGCAAACCAGGAAGCAGGTAAAAACGCGTGCCAGGCTTTAGAAGGAAGACTGTCAGGACAGAACTTTAGAACCAACAAGTTTCTTAAAGAAAGGTGGTGGTGGTACATGCCTTCAATCCCAGCATGCAGGGGCAGAGGGGCAGAGGGGCAGAGGGGCAGAGTCAGAGGCAGGCAGATCTCTGAGTACAAGCCTGGCCTGGTCTATAGAACAAGATCTAGGACAGCCAAAGTTAAATAGAGAAACATTGTCTCAAAGAAAAAACAAAACCAAAAACCAAACCAATCAAAAGATTTTAAAATATAAAAAGCTTTACTGTACTGTTTCTCGGAGTCAGTGTCTGGAAATATAGTCTCAGGCCGGTCTCAAACTCATTCTCCTGCCTCTTTTCTAAACACACAGCCATGTCTGGCTGCCAGAACCACAGTTAAGACTGGGTGAGACTGGGGCTCTGACTTGCTCCTTCAACTATTCTTCCTCAAATAGTTTCTAACCTGGTGAGGTAAGTCTCACCTTTGGAAGACCTTTATGGAATTATATATGGTATAGTAAGTAGTATTATATCAAGATTTGAATATAAGGCTTTTACATCACCAACTTACTGTTTTTTTTATCATAGTAAATCCTTTTGCTGTCTGTTTTATTTTTTTGGTTTTTTGAGACAGGGTTTCTCTGTATAGCCCTAGCTGTCCTGGAACTCACTTTGTAGACCAGGCTGGCCTCAAACTCAGAAATCCACCTTCCTCTGCCTCCCGAGTGCTGGAATTAAAGGCGTGGGCCACCACGCCAGGCTATTTTTTGTTTTTTTTAGACAGCAGCTCACTATGTAATTTCTGGTTGGCCTGGAATTCCATATGTAAATCAGGCTGGCCTTAGACTCACACAGATCTGCCTACCTCTGCCTTCCCAGTTCTGGGCTTAAAGGCTTTTGAGGTTGTCTTTTCACATTATTATTTGCTGTTCCTGAGATAACAGAAGGTTCGGGTTTCTTGCATTTAGGTTTTTAAAACCATTTAGCCAACGCGGCTGACTACTCGTGTATAAATGAAATCGGATAAATGGAATATTTGCATCACCTTCAGGAATCCTCTGTCTTTTGGAACGCTAAGCTCAAGTTGGGTTACTCTCTGCACACTCTTCCATTTAAATCCCTTGATTCAGCATCAGGTGCGAGTAAAGAATACCACTGTCTCCTATGTTAAAACAAACAAACAACAAACAAAAACCAGCCAACCAACCAAACAAAAACTTCCTGTGCTGTCTTGGCTTACTCCAAACTTGTGATCCTTCTGCCTCCATCTCTGAGGTGTAGCATCTCTGAGGTGTAGCGATTCAGGCAAGCACCACCACACACTATTTATTGATTGATCGATTTATTTATTTATTTTGTGTGGAAATCAGAGGACAACTTGTGAGAACCGGTTCTCTTTACCGCGTGGGTACCAGGCGATCAGGCTTGGTGGCAAGTTCCTTTACTGGCTGAATCATCTCAGGCGCCATCAAACAAACATTCTTAAACATAAAGCTTTGCCCTCAGCCTCTTAAGCATGTGAGAACTAAAGTTCCCTCGAGAGCCTGGCTGAATAATTCCCAGCGTTTTGGGCATGAGTTCTTCGAAGGGACCCCACAACTAGTTAATCCGTATGGCCACGGATAACCAGCGTCCCTGCCTCAGGGAATCTGGACCTCAGCTCTTCTGGGCTCCCCCCCCTCCCCCGTTTCCCTAGACAGCTAGCTTGTTCAAATAAAGATCTTACCTCCTAAAACATTTATTTCCCTTTCCCAAAATCCGCCCCTCCCAAGTCATTACAAGCAGAAAAACTTTTTTTTTTTTTTTAAGTGCGGGCGGTCGTAGAGGGACTGGGAATGTGGCTCTCAGTTCGTGGGGTGCTTGCCTATATCAGAGCACAGAAAGCGAGTCCAAGGCCTTCCACTGTCCTCTCTGATGGCGACTCCCTCCCTCTCCATTAAGACCCAGACGTCCTGGAACGGAGGTCCACTTCCCCGCTGGGCTCCGAGCCCCGCTGAGCAGCTCCAGAAGCGGGGCCACGCCCCCGGATCACGTGCTCGGACAAGTTCACGGATGGACTGCGCGGGAGGCCGAGGTGACCCGAAGGTAATCCAGAGGTGGGCGGGGCGCCGGAGCTCGCTCTCGCGAGACTTCGCCGGAGGCCCGGGGCTGCGAGGAAGACGCGGCGGGCGGCGCTCCCTCGGCCGCTCGGCTTCCAGTCCGTCGAGCCAGCCGAGTCCCGGCCTTCCACTTCCGCCCCTCCGCCGGCCGCGGACAGTAGCGAAGCCCGAGAAGTCGCGGCCGCCCCGCCGCCGGCGCGCGTCCTCCTCCCTCCGCCGCCTTTTCTCCGATTCAAGCCCCGCCGCCCCAGGCTTCGCTCAGCGGAGCCCGCAGCCCACGCCGCGGCCGACATGAGCTTCTTGTTGTAAGTAGCCCGGCCGCGCCGGCTTTGTCCCGCCGCCCCCTGGGCCCCGGGCTCCCGAGGCTCCGACCTCCGTGTGCTGCCCGGCCCTGCCTCCCCGTCCTCCTGGTGCTCTCCGGGCCCTGCCTCCCCGTCCTCCTGGTGCTTTCCGGGCCCTGCCTCCCCGTCCTCCTGGTGCTCTCCGGGCCCTGCCTCCCCGTCTTCCTGGTGCTGTCGTGGAGCCCTGCCTCCCTGTCCTCCTTGTGTTGCCTGTCCCTGCCTTCTAGTCCTCCGTGCTGCCGGGCTCTGCTTCCCTGTCCTGGAGCTGCCCTTCCCTGCTTCCCCGTCCTCCTGGTGCTCTCGGGGCCCTGCCTCCCCGTCCTCCTGGTGCTCTCGGGGCCCTGCCTCCCTGTCCTCCTGGTGTTGCCAGACCCAGCCTCCCCGTCCTCCTGGTGTAGTTGCCCGGCCCTGCCTCTCCGTCCTCCTGGTGCTGTCAGGGGGCGGGGTGCTGCACGCTCCCTGCCCTCCTGTTGGGGTAGGTTTGGAGGTGGTGGCTGCTTTCTTGGTGCTGCCCGGGCCGGCCGTGCTTTTCAGGCCTCAGTGTGCTACCTGGGCCATGGACCCCAGTGTCTGTCCGCATTTCTCTACCGGGCTCGATCTTCACTCCTTTGCCTGTTTGGTCTGTTTGGTCTGCCTGTCTCTGTCTGCCTGCCTGCCTGCCTGCTTGCCTCCATCTCTGTCTCTTGTCTTTTTCTTTCTCTCCATATAGATATGTGTGTTTGCAAGCTCACCTCCCACTCGTGTGTGCATGTGTGTATTTCCACGCTTACCTCCCATCCCACTCCCCTGACTGTCATCCAACTCTCCCGGCTCAGTGCCAGCTGCCCATTGCTGTTTTCTGAGTCCCAAGCCTGGAAGATGGATTGTTTTTATCTGGCTACTCGGGCCCCCTTTACGTCTTTGTTAGGTCTTAGGGTTGAGAAATGGAGAGCCAAGTTCCATAGAGAGGATTTCAAAACAGGGCTGCTTGAGGGCCTGGGGACTCCAGCACCCTGCTTCTTGCGGTGCTTTCTTGATTTGTAGAGGCTGTATATTTTCATTCACCTTCCAGAGAGGCTGTGGGTAATGTGTTCAGGGTTGATTTAGGTCCAGTGGGCTGCAGTTCTCCAGTCGTCTGCTAAGACCAACTTCACTGTTACATTTAGTGCTGGGCGTTATTTTACTCACCTTGTATTTCAGACCAGTTTGAGGTGAAGGTGAGGATCAGGGCACAAAAATAAGACATGAAGGGTTTGGGACTTCAGGTCCTTGAGGTTACACTGAAGAGTAACTCTTTTGAAAGCTTTCTCAGAGTCACCCAGGTGCTTAGAAAGCTAATTTAAAACCAAAATAAAAACAAACCCTTTAAGGTTGTAATCCACCTCATAAATGCTCCTTTATTGTTGTGGAGCAAACAGAATTTAGCCATTCCTTTCTGTTCAGATTCTCTTTCCCCACTCCCATAGTTTCAGTCATTACATTGGTAGCACCCCTATTTCCACATGCTCATAGCTAGGGTACCATTTCTTTTTAGGGTGTTGGGGCAAAGCTGAACATGATGAAAGGCTCACCCTGGACACATTTTTCTCCTAGGCACAGGGTCTGGCTTGTGTCAGCCTGCCTAACACCTTTGAACTCAATGGTAGATTTATTCTAGGGCTGATCCTGAGTTTGTCAGTACTAGAGGAGAGAAACCCAGTGGCTTGTACAGTAAGCTGTCTCACCGTTTACCTCTAATCAACACACCCAAGCAACTCCCATGCTGAATGTAATTTGACATTGCTTAGATTCTGTTCTCAAGAATGTAAAAGCTGTAAGATAGCAGTGTGGATGGTTGCAGCTGACAGGCTGTGTCTTTTGGAACTCATAAGCTAACATGGTTGGAAGTATAGGAGGGCCATATTTGGCTGACTTGGTGATTGGAAAGGGGCTAGTGCTGCTCCCTTAATACAGATGTAGTCCTGTTTTTATGTGACTCAGTATTAGGTGAGGCATGTGGTAGATTAGTTCTTTTTTTTAATTGATGAATTTTAGTTATATATTATTATATATTACTATAACTAATGTGATCATCTAGAGAGTTTGTACTATTTGAGAAACAATTTTTTTCTAGCAAGGTCACAAATAGAAAGCTTTCTCAGGTAGGGATTGTCCTTAACAATACCCTCAACAGGTTTTGCCTATCAGTTTAACAATCGAAAATGTTAATCTGGAGGGAGCCAGGCACGGTGGCACACAACTTGAATCCCAGCATTTAAGAGTAAGATTCAGGTGGATCTCTGAGTTCAAGGTTAGTCATGGCTAATAGTGAGACTCTGTCTAAAAAAGAAACAAAATTTAATCTGGCAAATTTTTTTTTTAAAAAGATCTATTTAGGGCTGGTGAGATGGCTCAGCGGGTAAGAGCACCCGACTGCTCTTCCGAAGGTGATAGGTTCAAATCCCAGCATCCACATGGTGGCTCTCAACCATCCTTAACGAGATCTGGCGCCCTCTTCTGGAGTGTCTGAAGACAGCTACAGTGTACTTACATATAATAAATAAAATAAATCTTTAAAAAAAAAAAGATCTATTTATGAGTACACTGTAGCTGTCTTCACACACACCAGAAGAGGGCACCAGATATCATTACAGATGGTTATGAGCCACCATGTGGTTACTGGGAATTGAACTCAGGACCTCTAGAAGAGCAGCCAGTGAGTGGTCTTAACCACTGATATTTTGCCAGCCCTAATCTGGCAATTTTTATTTGATAGTTTATTATGCAGGGGAAGCAGAGAAAGAGAAAAATTTAAAGAGTTAAGTATAGAGATCATCTGGTCCTTGGAACCTTTTTGGGAAGGTTACTGTAAGTAGATAAAGCAGAGGAAATAGGCTAGTGAGAGATAGGGTTACAACATGATGAGTCACGTCTGAGAAGGAAAGCTCTGGTGATTATAGACCCCAGCCTTACTGGGCCCCAGCACTAGCACAGACACTGAGTATCATTCATGATAAGATAGCCAGGCTTCCTGCCTAGGGGCGTTTATGTTTCACTCAGTGACCACAAGGATTAAATGTCAGTAAATTGGTGTGGAAGAAGAACAGATGTGCTGTGGGACAAAGTAAGGCAGGGGAAACAACTTTTGGCTAGGGACTGGAGGCAGGTAAGGGCAGTCCTAGTGGGCACACAGACAATCCTCCAGAGCGATACTTTTGTATAATTTTTTTTTTCCCGAGACAGGGTTTCTCTGTATAGCTCTGGCTGTCCTGGAACTCACTTTGTAGACCAGGCTGGCCTCGAACTCAGAAATCCGCCTGCCTCTGCCTCCCGAGTGCTGGGATTAAAGGCGTGCACCACCACGCCCGGCTGTATAATTTTTAAATGCAGATGCTCAGGGTAAATTTTCATTGCAGTATGTGAAAGGCTAGACTAAACTGTGGTTGTGTTATACATTGGCCTCTGCATGTTTGCAGATTAAATTGAACTCCCAGATGCTGAATATAGAATCTGGATAAATACCTAAATTAACTTTGTAGACCCAATTCTTTACATGCCTATGTGGAGAGTATGGGTACCCCAGAGACAGTATCAGTCATCTCTAATGGCCATAGTGCACTCAGGAGGTCCTGAAGCCTAGGAAGCAAGTTTGTCGTTCTAGGTAGGTTTCAGAGAGCTTTATGAAAAATATTGGGTACTATTTAGTGAAAGGTAAGAGTTCTCTAAGAAAGAAAGGGGAGATAGCACCTCTTAGCAGATGGGCTCTTCAACGTTCACTGTTCTACTGGAGGGACAAATCATAGGTGCCAGCTGAGGATTGCTGGGCCAGGCTTCGGAAAACAGTTCTCTTTTAGATTTTTGTTGTTGTTGGTGGTGGTAGTTTTTTATTTTTATAATTTATGTATGTAAAATGCAGAGAAATTAGAATAAAAATGAATCCTGGTAATTAGTCATCAAAAAGTATGTTGTGTTCTCTTTGTTTCAAGCATTTAAAAATTCTTTTGAAAAATAATGAAAAAAATTAAAGTGTTCGTTCCTAATATAAAGCTTTTTGATAGAGTTAAAACAGTATAGTTAACTGTCTTAGTCAGGGTTTCTATTCCTGCACAAACATCATGACCAAGAAGTAAGCTGGGGAGGAAAGGGTTTATTTGGCTTACACTTCCATACAGCTGTTCATCACCAAGGAAGTCAGGACTGGAACTCAAGGAGGTCAGAAAGCAGGAGCTGATGCAGAAGCCATGGAGGGATATTCCTTACTGGCTTGCTTCCCCTGGCTTGCTCAGCCTGCTCTCTTATAGAACCCAAGACTACCAGCCCAGAGATGGCACCACCCACAAGGGGCCTTTCCCCCTTAATCACTAATTGAGAAAATACTCCACAGCTAGATCTCATGGAGGTACTTCCCCAACTGAAGCTCCTTTCTTTGTGATAACTCCAGCTGTGTCAAGTTGACACAAAAACTAGCCAGGACATTAACTATTGTATCTAAAGATGGTTTAGGGATGTGAATAAGTATAAGACAAATATTTCTGTGCAGGAGAAACAACAGTGGTTTGGAGTGGAAGGGGAAGGAAGGAGCTATGGATTAGTTACTTTGCTGGATACCTTCCATCTTTCTATGTAACAATACAGTGTAAGAAAAGAGCCCACAAAGCCGCCTTTAATCCCAGCACTCGGGAGGCAGAGGCAGGCGGATTTCTGAGTTCGAGGCCAGCCTGGTCAACAGAGTGAGTTCCAGGACAGCCAGAGCTATACAGAGAAACCCTGTCTCGAAAAACCAAAAAAAAAAAAAAAAAAAAGAGGCCCAGCCATTTGTTTGTTTCTCTCTAGCTCTTGCTCTCCCTCTCTCTTCTCCCCCTCTCTAGCTCTTGTTCTCCCTCTCTCTTCTCCCCCTCCCCCTTCGTTCTTTCTTTTTTTCCAAGACAGGGTTTCTCTTTTTAGCCCTGGCTGTTCTGGAACTCCCTCTGTAGACCAGGCTGACCTGGACCTCAGAAATCCACCTGGGATGAAAGGTGTGTGCCACCTCCACCCAGCTGAGATCCAGCATTTTGTCTGAGTTCATATTTGTGTGCTTTTCTCTCTTCTTGTTCTCTTTTCTATGTCTAACCCACGGTCCCTATTTTTCATTTTTAAACAAATGAATTAGCTTATTTTAGTGCATTTCTGCTTTATTCTATAATATGTTAATTAATAGCAAAATAGTAACTTTGTGAATTTTACTGTGAGCCAGGAACTAGGTACTTTAAAAGTTTACTTATTTTTAGTTTATGTATGTGAATGTTTTGCTTGAATTTTTGTGAACCATGCACATGCAGTACCTGTGGAGGTCAGAAGAGGGCTTTGGAGGCCCTGAAACTGGAGTTACAGATGGGTACTGTGAACTGATCCTGGGTTCTCTGGGAGATCTGTAATTGCACTTAGCTGCTGAGCCATCTCTCCAGTCCTTTAAAGAACTTACTTAACTGACTAGCAGGAATCCAGCTTTTTAGATAGGGAAATTGGCACAAAAACATCATGTAGTCAATAAATAGTATAGCTAATTTGAGCCCTGAAAGTCTGGATCCAGGGATAGATTCCATACTGTCTTGTCTGTAATTGATATGTCATGTTTATGTTTTATATCTACCCTCCCCCATCCCTCGAGCTGCCTAGGGTTCCTGCTGGCCAAGAAAGTGTTCTATCAGTGACCTAAATCCTTAGTACATATAACATGTGTTTTTAAAAAGTGGTTTTCAAGTCAGAGCGTTTTCAAATATAGTCTCTGTTAGCAGGTACTATGTTTGTATTTGTAGAGTTCTTTTCTAAGGTTTTGTCACTTAACATAACAGGAAGACAAAGGAGAAACTTTAAAACCTAATATAACTCATTCTTACATTAGTATTAAATTAGTTTACTGGAGATAATACAAAACAAGAAAAGAAAGAAAGAAATTCCTGGTAGTCATGCTGGTACATATCTGCAATCTCCAGGACGTAGGAGGACTGGCAGTTTGAGCCTGTGACACATGCAAGACCTGGCCCTAAGAAGTCAGAGGATTCCATTTATATCTAGAGCGTCACAGACAACTGTAGCTTGTAGTTTTAGGTATAGCTTTGCAAGTGTTTTCTGTCACATTATACAAATTGATAATTTATCACCGATAAACAAATGAATTCTTTTCATACGTAGACGTGTCAGTTCCTTTGTGATGGTGCATATAGACTTTGGGCCAGTGAAATGGCTCAGCTGGTCAAAGGGTGTCCATGCAAGCCTGGTGACCAGAGTTTGACAGGGACACATTATAATGCTGTGTCTGCTAAGGGTTCCATCACCATGCAAGAACATCATCCCCAAAACAGCCCCTTTAGCAAATTTGCCAACCTTTCAGGGATACTGCCCATGTTCAAACTATAGCACTAATGAATGTAAGATTTTTTTTTTATAATATCTCCAATTTGATAGTAAGTTGTAAAATAATCATAGGAAAATAATTAGAACTCTAGTAATTATTACAACAATAATTAAACCTTATAACAATAATTATAATTGTAGCTATGAAATCTTTTCTTTTGTTGAGTTGTTTAACATTTTAGTCAGAAATGGTGGTGCAAGCCTTTAATCTCAGCAGAGGCAGGTGAATCACTGAATTTGAGGCTGGCCTGGTTTACAGAGTGAGTTCTAGGACAGCCAGGGCTATACAGAGAAACCTTGTCTTTTTTTTTTTTTTTTT
>CACVCL010032030.1:0-22001 GCA_902729485.2 Mus minutoides | reverse complement strand
AGGCCCATAATAAATAATTTTGCTCTACTTCTCAATATACAGGAGTCTTTAGAGTTGAGAAGTTCAAAAGTTGACTTTTGTTCAAAGATATTTTCTTTTCTTCAAGTGTAACATTTGATAGTAAACATCTATATTATAGTACAAATTTCTAGAGGAGTAGAATCATAATATAATATACACAGTACCAGTACTTTTATTTAAGTCTACACTCAGAAAAATAACATAAAATAAACATGATAATTAATTATTCTATTTTAAAGTTTCAGATTTGTAAGTATTATACATATGAAAGGTTTTAGAATTAGTTTCTTTATCAATATGTTTTAAGAGATAAAAAACTAGTACAGTGCCATGTATTGATCAATATTTGTAACATTCCAATAAGAAAGATATAATTAACTATATTTTTTATTGTATGTTTTCTTTATTTACATTTCATATGCTACCTCCTGTATCAGAGTTCTCTAGAGTCAAGGATATTATGGTAGTCCCGATATAGTAAAGGAATTTATTGATGCCTCTCACACTTACCCTCTCTCTCCCCAAGATTCACTCCTGTCCTCCCCCACCAATAAGAAAAAGAGTGGGCTGCTCAGGGATATCATCAGATCATGGAATGACAAATCACAATAAGGTTAGGCACAAATGCTCATATCAAGTCATTGGAGATAAAACCTACTCCCACTGTTAGGAATTCCACAAGAAGAGCAAGCTGTATAACCATAATATATATGCAAAGGACAGCTTAGCCAGCACCTTTGTTGAAAATGCTGTGTCCTTCCCCCACCCCACTGGATGTTTTTAGCTCCTTTTTCAAAGATCAAGTGACCATAGATGTGTGGGTTCATCTTAGTCTTCAATTCTATCCCATTGATCTATCTGCCTGTTACTATACCAATACTATGTAGGGTTTTTATTGTTTTTGTTTTTGTTTTTGTTTTTTGGGGGTTTTTTGTTTGTTTTGTTTTGTTTTGTTTTGTTTTTTGGTTTTGGTTTTGGTTTTGGTTTTGGTTTTGGTTTTGGTTTTGGTTTTGGTTTTGGTTTTTCATGATTGCTGTGTAGTGCAGCTTGAGGTCAGAAATGGTGATTACCCCAGAAGTTTTGTTTTGTTTTGTTTTGTTTTTTAAGATATTTTCTTCAATTATATTTCAAATGCTATCCTGAAAGGCCCCTATACGTTCCCCCAGCCCTGCTCCCTAACGCACCCACTCCTGCTTCCCAGCCCTGGCATTCCCCCATATTGGGCATATAATCTTCGCAAGACCAAGGGCCTCTCCTCCCATTGATGGTCAACTAGGCCATCTTCTGCTAGATATGCAGCTAGAGACATGAGCTCTGGGGATACTGGTTAGTTCATATTGTTGTTCCTTCTAAAGGGTTGCAGCCCCCTTCAGCTTCTTGGGTAATTTCTCTAGCTCCTCCATTGGGGGCCCTGTGTTCTATCCAATAGATGACTATGAGCATCATCCATTTCTGTATTTGCCAGGCATTGGCATAGCCTCACAAGAGACAGCTATATCAGGGTCCTGTCAGCAAAATCTTGCTGGCATATGAATAGTGTCTGGGTTTGTGGGTTGTTTATGCCATGGATACCTGGGTGGGGCAGTCGCTGAATGGTCTTTCCTTCCATCTCAGCTCCAAACTTTACCTCTGTAACTCCCTTCATGGGCACTTTGTTCCCCAGTCTAAGGAGGAATGAAGTATCCACACTTTGGTCTTTCTTCTTCTTGCGTTTCATGTGTTTTGTAAATTCTATCTTGGGTATTGTAAGTTTCTGGGCTAATAACCACTTATCAGTGAGTGCATATCATGTTAGTTCTTTTGTTATTGGGTTACCTCACTCAGGATAATATCCTCCAGATCCATCCATTTGCCCCAAAATTTTATAAATTCATTGTTTTTAATAGCTGAGTGGTACTCCATTGTTTAAATATACCACATTTTCTGTATCCATTCCACTGTTGAGGGACATCTAGGTTCTTGCCAGCTTCTGGCTATTATAAATAAGGCTTCTATGAACATAGTGGATTGTGGGGAGCCTAGCTGCCGCTCCCTAAAGATGGCGTTGCCTGCCTCAGCCTTATCAGCCTTACTGTCATAAATAACTCCTAATATGGCATTAGGCTATGTCGACAGTGATGTGATCCTAAGCCCTAGACTATGATCTTAAAGCCTGAGACTACCTGGCATATGAGCAGGAGCCATGTGGCATTCTGTAAGTGGCCAGGATAGGGTTTATTTGGCTGCTTCTGGTGGGGTTCTGGGCCTTCCACCATATTCCACCATTCTGTAACTGCATGCATCAAATATCGTGAGTAAACCATCTTGAGAAGGAACCTGGTTGTCCTGTGTCTTATTCCTGCTGGTTGGGGCCAGCACAGGTCAGTGGATCATGTGTCTTTATTAAATTTGGGGTGTTGTAGAGGTGGCTCAGTTGTTAAGAGCTCTGACTGATCTTCTGAAGGTCCTGAGTTCACATACCAGCAACCACATGGTGGCTCACAACCATCCATAATGCAATCTGATGCTCCCTTCTGGGGTGTCTGAAGACAGCTACAGTGTACTCACATATATGTAATAAATAAATAAATATTTTTTAAAATTTTGGAACATCTTCGCCCCAGAAGTTTTTTGTTTTTTTTTTTTTTTTTTTTTTTTTTTTTTTTTTTTTTTTTTTTTTTTTTTTTCTTTTTAAAAATAGTTTTTGAAATTCTGGGATTTTTGTTATTCCAGATGAATTTGCAAATTGCTCTTTCTAAATCTAAGAAGAATTGAGTTGAAATTTTGATGGTAATTGCACTGAATAGGTAGATGGCTTTTGGCAAGATGGCCAATATTTTCAATATTAATCCTGTCAATCCATGAGCATGGGAGATCTTTCCATCTTTTGAGATCTAATTTGATTTCTTTCTTCAGAGACTTGAAGTTCTTATCATACAGATTTGCTTAGTTAGATTCACACCATGATATTTTGTATTATTTGTGACTATTATGAAGGATGTTGTTTTCCTAAATTATTTCTCAGCCTGTTTATCCTTTATGTAGTGGAAGATCATTGATTTGTTTGAATTAATTTGATATCCAGCCACTTTGCTGAAGTTATTTATTGGGTTTAAGAGTTTTCTGGTGGAATTTTGGGGTCACTTAAGTATACTATTATATCATCTGCAAATAGCAATATTTTTACTTCCTCCTTTCCAAATTATACCCCGGTGACTTTCTTTTGTTGTCTAATTGCTCTGGCAAGAACTTCAAGTACTATATTGCATAGGTAGAGAAAGAGTGGGTAGCCTTGCCTAGTCCCTAATTTTAGTGGGATTTCTTCAAGTTTCTCTCCATTTAGTTTGATGTTGGCTACTGGTTTGCTGTATATTGCTTTTTCTATGTTTAGATATTAACATGACTTTTCCATGACTTTTTATCATGAATGGGTGTTAGATTTTGTCAAATGCTTTCTCAGCATCTAATGAGATGATCATGTAGTTTTTTTGTCTTTGAGTTTGCTTATTTAGTGGATTACATTGATGGATTTCAATATATTGAACCATCTCTGCATCCCTGGGATGAATTCTACTTGATCATGATGAATGATTATTTTGATGTGTTCTTGGATTCGGTTTGCAAGAATTTTATTGAGTATTTTTGCACCGATATTCATAAGGGAAATTGGTCTGAACTTTTCTTTCTTTGTTGGGTCTCTGTGTGGTTTAGGTATCAGAGCAATTATTAAACAAATTAGGTAGAGTACCTTCTGTTTCTATTTTGTGAAATAGTTTGAGGATTATTGAAATTAGGTCTTCTTTGAAGGTCTGACAGAACTCTGCACTGAACCCATCTGGTCCTGGGCTTATATTGATTGGGAGACTATTAATGACTGCTTCTATTTTTTATGGAATATTGGACTATTTAGGCCATTAATCTGATCCTGATTTAACTTTGGTACCTGGTATCTGTCTAGAAAATTGTCCATTTCATTCCAGATTTTACAGTTTTGTCGAGTATAGCCTTTTGTAGTAGGATCAGGTTATTTTTTGGATTTCCTCAGTTTCTGTTGTTATGTCCCCATTTTTATTTCCAATTTTGTTAATTAGGATGCTATCTCTGTGCCCTTTAGTTATTCTGGTTAAGGGTTTATCTATTTTGTTAATTTTCTCAAAGTATAAGTTCCTGGTTTGGGCTGATTCTTTTTATAGTTCTTTCTGTATCCACTTGGTTGATTTCAGTCCTGAGTTTGATTATTTCATGCTATCTACTCTTTTTGGAGGAGTTTGCTTCATTTTGATCTAGAGCTTTCAGTAGTTCTGCCAAGCCCCTAGTGTATGCTCTCTCCAGTGTCTTTTTGGAGGCACTCCATGGTATGTGTTTTGCTCTTAGGACTGCTTACATTGAGTCTAATAAGTTTGGGTATGTTGTGGCTTCATTTTCATTAAACTTTAAAAAGTCTTTAATTTCTTTTTTTATTTCTTCCTTGACCAAGTTATCACTGAGTAGAGTGTTATTCAGCTTCCCTGTGTATTTGGACTTTCTATTACTTATGTTGTTATTGAAGATCAGCCTTATTCCTTGTTGATCTGATAAAATGCATGAGATTATTACATTCTTCTTATATCTGTTGAGGCCTGTTTGATGACCCGTTATATGGCCAGTTTTGGAGAAGTTATCATGAGGTGCTGAGAAGAAGGCATATCATTTTGTTTTAGGATAAAATATGCTATAGATATCTGTTAAATTCGTTTGTTTCATAACTTCTGTTAGTTTCACTGTGTCACTGCTCTGTTTTTGTTTCCATGATCTGTGAATTGATGAGATTTTTTTTCTATTTTTTTTTCTATTTTTCTATTTTCTATAATTTCATTGATGATTACATTTTCTAGAGCATACTTTACCTCCTTGTGTTGGAGATTTCCCTTTTGTGATCCTTTGAAGGCCTGGATTTGTGGAAATATATTGTGTAAATTTGGTTTTCTCTTGGAATACCTTGGTTTCTCAGTCGATCGTAATTGAGGGTTTTGCTGGGTGTAGTAGCCTACTCTTACATTTCTGTTCTCTTAGGGTCTATTTGACATGTGCCCATGATCTTCTCGTTTTCATAGTCTCTGGGGAGAAGTCAGGTGTAATTCTGATAGGATTGCCTTCATATATTACTTGACCTTTCTTTTCCCTTACTGCTTTTAATATTATTTCTTTGTTTTGTGCATTTGGTGTTTTTATTATTATATTATGGGAGAAATTTCCTTTTGATACAACCTATTTGGAGTTCTGTAGGCTTCTTTTATGTTCATGGGCATTACTTTCTTTAGGTTGGGGAAGTTTTCTTCTATAATTTTGTTGATGATATTTACTGGCACTTTAAGTTGGAAATCTTCCTTCTCATCTATACCGATTACCTTTAGATTTGGTCTTCTTATTGTGTTCTGGATTTCCTGAATAATTTGGGTTAGGATCTTTTTGCACTTCACATTTTCTTTGATTGTTGTATCAATATTTTCTATGGTATCTTCTGCACCTGAGATTCTCTCTTCTATCTATCCTATTGTATTCTTTTGGTGATGCTTGCATCTATGGCTCCTGACGTCTTTCCCAGGTTTTCAATCTCCAGAGTTGTATCTGTCTATTATTTCTTTATTGTTTCTACTTCCATTTTTAGATCCTGGATGATTTTGTTCAATTCTTTCACCTGTTTGAATGTGTTTTCCTGTAACTTTTTAAGGGATTTTTGTGTTTCCTCTTTAAGGGCTTCTACCTGTTTACCTCTGTTAGTCTTTATTTCTTTAAGGGAGTGTTTTATGTCGTTCTTATAGTCCTCCATCATCATCATAAGAAATGACTTTAGATCCTTATCTTGCTTTTTTGGTTTGGTGATATATCCAGGACTTGCTGTAGTGGGAAAGGTGGGGTCTGATGATCTCAAATAACCTTGGTTTCTGTTGCTTCTGTTCTTATGGTTGCCTCCTGCCATCTGACTATCTCAAGTCCTCCCTGCCGTCCATATATCTGATTGGTGCCTGTCCTTCTTGTATTCCCAGATGAGTCAGATCTCCTCTGAGTCCAGCTTTCTCTATAATCCTGTGATTCTGGAATCCTCTGATGCTGAAATTCTGGGGTCAGAGTTTTTGGCAGTCAAGCTTCATCTGAGACCTTGAGGTCCTGATGTGACCAAGCTCCTGGGATCCTAGATTTCTGGGATCCTGGGATCCTAATATCCTGGGCTTGTTAGAATGCCTGGAAGTAATACCTCCTCTGGGACCATGGAGCTGTTTGCTGATTTTGAAACCAAGGTAGACTAGAACCGACTGGATGGAACCTGAGTCACTGGTCAGGCAGGGCTCCTGTGTCCCTGCTCCTGCTGGCCCCAGGCACTCCTGGTTGTGTTAGGACAGAAATTGTGTTCCACTCCGCAGTATGCCTAAGATCCTGGAAGTGCTAGGATGGCACTGTGGGAGTGGGTATGGAGTCCTGTGGGGGCCCGTGGGATTGTCCACTAAGTTTATGCCCAAGGTGACCCCAGCGCTTGAGCAGACCAGAAGGAAGCTGTTACATACTATTTCTCAGTTTGTGCAAGAACTTAGGGACAAATGGAAAATTAATTTAAGAATAGGCCAAGAGTGAATATATGTGTGCTCAGCTCACCTTCTATTTGTTCATAATCCTAGATTGAACCCAGAGTATTCTGTCAAAATAGTAAACAAGGTCTTACCATATCAATTAATAGAAACACAATTCCTCAAAGAAATTCCTTACAACATTTCTAATTCTGAAGTTATTGCATATTGGGCCAAGTCAACAATTAAAATCATATGCCCCAGTACAGGGGAATTCTAGCTCCAGGAAGTAGGTTTGGGTGGGTTGGGGAGCAAGGCAGAGGGAGGATATAGGGGGCTTTGGGGATAGCATTTGAAATGTAAATGAAGAAAATATCTAATTACATATATATATATATATATATATATATATATATATATATATATATCATAACCATCAAACTAATTAACTCTCAAGCAGAGAGAAGTCAAATATATAAATTGTAATTCTGGATGAAAAACAAAATCGACTGGATGAAAATACTTTCTTTCTATATAAAACAGATTTTCTTATTGTACTTAGTCCTATCTGCTAAATTAAATTAACTCTATTAACTTAAAATATTAAAATTGAAAAAAAAGAAAAAAATTAAAATAGACCCATATTTGTCACCTTGTACAAAGCCCAAGTTCAAGTTGATCAAGGGCCTCAACATAAAACCAGATACACTGAATCTAAGAGAAGAGAAAGTGGGAAAAAACTTCAAACTCATTGGCACAGGGGGAAATTTCCTAAACAAAACTCCAATGGCTCATGCTCTAAGATCAAGAATTGATAAATGGGTCTCATGAAACTGGAAAGCTTCTGTAAGGCAAAGACATAGTCAATAAGACAAATCAGCAACCTACAGATTGGGTAAAAAGAAATCTTCACTAACCCCACATCTGCTAGAAGGCTAATATCCAATATATATATATATTTATGACTCAAGATGTTAATCACCACAAAAATCCCAAACAACACAATCACAAAATGGTGTTTAGAACTAAACCCAGAATTCACAACTGAGGAATCTCACATGGCTTAGAATTATCTAAAGAAATGTTTAGAGTTCTTAGTGATCAGAGAAAAGCAAATCAAAACGACCCTGAGATTCCACTTTATACCAATTAGAATGGCTAAGATCCAAACTTCAGGTGATAACACATGTTGGAGAGGATATGAAGAAAGAGGAACACTCCTACATTGCTGGTGGGATTGCAAACTGGTACAACCACTCTGGAAATCAATCTTGAGGTTAGTCAGAAAGTTGGAAATAGATCTACCTGAAGATACAGCTACTCCATTCATGGGAATCTACCCAAAAGATGCTGTACCATGCCACAGGGGCACATGTTCCATTATGATCATAGTGGCCTTATTTGTGATAGCTAGAAGCTGGAAATAACCTAGATGTCCCAAAACAGAATAATGGATACAGAAAATGTGGTTCATTTACACAATAGAATACTACTCAGTTATTAGAATGAGGACAGACATACTAAGTTTTGAAGGCAGATGAATGAAATTAGAAAATATCATCCTCAGTAAGTTAACTCAGACCCTAGGACATGCATGGATTCTCACTAATATGTGGATATTAGCCAAAAATATATTAAAATTGTTTATCTTCATATAGGATTTTAAAAATATTCATTAATGTATAAAATACTGCAAACATGATGACTTATAATATTTTAATGATGTGTCTGAGCCTTATGGGGAGAGAAATACAAAGTAAAAGATCAATCTAGATTTGACTGCATAAGGCTCAATGTAGGAATACACACTCCTTACTCCCATCTTATGTTTCAGGTTGATGGCTATAGAATATGCCATATCTTGGAGCAATACCTTGCATCAACAATCTGTCTTCAGAATCTTTTATACCTGTGGTCATCAGTATAAAATCTCCTTTTCTTTTCTATCCCTGCAAAAAAATATATCTGCTGCTGAAATCAATCCTAAATATATACAACTGCCACATGTGGACTTTAGTTAATCATGTCCACAAAGGGCTATACTCAAATTAAATTACAGAAACATCTCTAAAAGAATATATATACAGTTCTTTCTGTGATCAGCAGTAATGACATGCTGCTGTGTACAAGGAAACTTTTATAGGACCTCTTTTTGTTGAATGACCTCATCTTTAATCAGTGTAAGAAAAGTATAACTCATGTACAAATACAGAAATATAATACACGTATCTAAAAATGTGATAGGGAGTTAAAGTTGCTTTCGGAACAATCAATTTAAACTATTACAAAGATTATTTAGTAAATAGTTTTAAATGGGTGTGACTATACAAAGTATTGCAAAAATCGGTTCTCTTAAATACCAATACAATTTAAGGAGAAATTAAATATACCTTATATAAATTATGGATAAAACATTATACTGAAATAGTTTGAGTAAACAGTGAAAACGATGTAACTTTCCATATTATTTGACAACTACATAACAAAAATATCTACCTGGCTATAATACTTAACTGTTAATAATTATGTATGACTTCATGGAAACAGAAACTAAACAGAGACACAGTGAAATTAACAGAAGTTATGGAACAAATGGATGTAACAGAAATTAATAGAATATTTTATCCTAAAGCAAAAGAATATACCTTCTTCTGAGTACTTCACAGTACCTTCCCCAAAATTCCATATAATTGCTCACAAAACAGAACTCAACAAATACAAGAAGATTGAAATAATCCCATGCACCCTATCAGATCACCACATACTAAGGCTGGTCTTAAATACCAACCAAAAAATGGAAATTTCACATACTCATTGATGCTGAATAACGCATTACTCAATGATAACTTGGTCAAGGAAAAAATAAAGAAATTAAAGGCTATTTATAATTTAATGAAAATGAAGACAAATCATGCTAATACTTATGGGACACAAGGAAAGCAGTCATAAAAGGAAAACTCATGGCTCAATGTGCCTCTCAAAAGAAACTGGAGAGAGCTTACACTAGCAGCTTGACAGCTCATCTGAAAGCTCTAGAACAAAAAGAAGAAAATACACCCATGAGTAGTAGATGGCAGGAAATAATCAAACTCAGGGCTGAAATCAACCAAGTTGAAACAAAAAGAACTATACAAAGAATCAACCAAACCAGGAGCTTGTTCTTTGAGAAAATAAAAATTATAGATAAACCCTTAGCCAGACTAACCAGAGGGCACAGAGACAGTATCCAAACTAATAAAATCAGAAATGAAGAGATATAACAACAGAACATATCTTAAAATAATTATTCTGTTTGTTGACAGTTAAAATAGTAAAATCATGTTCTATAAACAAACAAAAATAAGAAATAACTAGCACACTTACTTTATTAGCTCCAGTCAAATTACTATGCCCCTTGACAGAATCAAAGAATTTTAATACATTTTATAAAGCAATAATAATAATAATAATAATAATAATAATAATAATAATAATAATAATATATGATCCTAAATAATTGGACACAGTGCCTAACAAACTAAATATATTTAAGCATTTTAACATGTTTATATATTTACATAGGTTAAATTAACAAATGTTAATGTAAGTAGAAGTAATCTGTCAGGCAAAATTTGGCATGCCACCTTCTTCTATTTGATTGGGAAAACAACCATGCGGTTTTATTGTCTGTTTATAGCTGATTATCTATATGGAAAGAAAGCATACACCCACAAAGTCTGAGCTAATTTTTCAACCAATGCTTTCACTACCTGCTGTGGATTGACAGACAGCAGGCAGAGTGCTAGTGTACTATGTCTGTGCAGTTCAAGAATTTGTGATGGCCTGGTCCTCTTGAGAATTTGAAATATGGTGAATGTGACTAAGGAGTGAAATTGCTGCTCATTTAGTTAAAGTTCAACTAAATACCTATTTAAAGATCTTAGTATATAAGTAACAGGGCTATATAGAGATAGGATTCCAGCTGCCATATCCAGTAATGTCATTTTAGTTTAAAATGTAAATGTGTGGCAGTGTATTTTGCTTGGCATGAGAAAAGTAATGATTACATGCTAGGAAATTAATAAGATGAGGAGAAAGTTTTAATTTCCTTTGTTTGACATAGGATTCTGTCCATAGACTAGGATGACTGTAAATTTTCAGTCACATGGATACACTTACCCTTTGAAAAGAACATTTCAGATGTACACAAATGCTGCCATTTTTCAATTTATTTTGTTTTAATTTTTAGATGACATTTATTTGGTGTGAGAGAGAATGACAATATGTGACAAATGTTTCATTTAAAGGTTAAAAGACAACCTGAGGTGGTTATTCTTTCCTTTCACCTTGTTTTTTCTGGGATTAAAATTTAGAGCTTCTGGCTTGCCAGCATGCAACTTTTTCCTTTGAATCATATTGTAAGTCATTTTCTACTAAGTTATCTTTGCCAGCCCCAGATTCATTTTTCTTTAAACATTAGTTTTCCTTTTATGTAGGGTCATTAGTTTTGTTTTTTTTTTTGTTTTTTTTTTTTTTTTTTTTTTTTTTTTTTTTTATATGTGTGTACCTGATTGTATGTATGCATACCATAGGTACGCAGGAACACAAAAAGGTCAAAAGAGAGATCATATCCCCTGAAATTGGAATCACAAAACTTGTGACTGCTATCTTGCTGCTTGCTGTTAATAGAACCTGAAGGGTAGGGGTAAGGCAGGAGAGAAACACTGAGGGCCAGCAGAAAGAATGAAAATAGGTGGCTTCAGGAGTTAGGAGGTCAGGGGACCCTCTAGAATGTACCCTCTGGCATATTCTATAAGACTATAAGGACTCAGAGGGAGGGATCTTAGACAAAATCGTCAACAATGGGGAGAGGGCAGTTGTAGAGTCCACCTCTAGTAGAAAGACAGCTCATCAAGTGGAGGGATGGAGTTACCACCCCACCATCATAAACTCTGACCTAGAATTGTGTCTGTCTAAAAGAACTCCAGGAAAATGCAGAAGAGAATGAGGGAAAGGAATTTCAGTAACCAGCCCAAATTGGGATCCAGCTCATGGGGATGCTCTAAGGCCTGACACTATTATTGATTCTATACTGGTGCTTACAAGCAGCATCCTAGCATGGCTGCCCTCAGAGAGGCCCAAATAGCAGCTGAAAGAGTTAGATGAAGATACTTATGCCCAACCAATGGACAGAAGCTGGGGACCCTTGTGGTTGAATTACAAAAAGCCTAGAAGAACATGGGGAGGAGAGGGACCCCATGGGAAGACAAAGAGTCTCCACTGACTTGGACCCTTGAGATCTCTCAGAAACTGAACCACCAACCAGGCAGCATTCACTAGTTGGTATGACGCCCCTTACCCATATATAATAGGTGACTACCTGGTATGGCCGAAGAGAAGACCTACCTAAACCCTGAGAGACCTCAGGCCTTCAAGAGTGGCGAGGTCTGATGGGGTAGGGATATCCTCTTGGAGATGGGGGAGGAGGAATGGGATGAAAAACTGTCAGAGGACAGACCTGGAGGGGAATAATGACTGGACTGTTAAAAAATGATTAAAGAATCATCATTATCATCATCATCATCATCATCATCATCATCATCATCATCATCATCATCAATGTCCTCTGATTTGAAACATTATGAAGCTGCTGAAGTGATATTATTCTAAGTCCTATCATTCTATGGATAAAAATCGAGTAAATGATGGTAGATGCTGTTTTATTAGAGTAAAATGTATCATTAAATATGATAAATTTGGCATGTTGTATTTCTAAAATGCCCTTTATGGCATGTTAGCAAAATTATAAAAAACATTGCAAAAATTGAATTTACCTTTGGAAACATTTACAGTGGTTAATATCTATAATCTGCAATAAAAATTTATATAATTGTGTTCCTTGTTAAATGATTCAAGCTAACTTCTATTAGAATAACACCGAAGATTTTGTACAGAGAAAAGGAGATATCTGAAGCTATGGAAAAGAATGATAACAAAAAAGTACCATATTGTTCAATAGTTCTTTTATCAATTTTCAATGTAAATATATAATTCTATATGATAAGTGCAAATTATATACATACTGAAATATAAAAGGTTACTATATAAAACGACTGCATTCAAACACAGTGTACTATTTATGTCTAAAGGTATAATGAAGTATTCATTTAAATCCTGATGGACTTTTTTATGTCTACTTTATTGTATTTCTTGACGACTAAGTTTCTGGCTTGCAAAGTAGATGAAACAAAAGCAACTTGAGGAGGCTCAGAAAATAATAAAATTCCTTGTAAAGGAATGCAAATATCCTCATTAATAAAGGCTGATGAAAAGGAAGTAATATCTATGCTACTCAAGATAATAAATGTGCACTCATGGTTTTAATATTTATAATATTTATAATAGTAATTAATGATAAAATGAAAATAGCACTATCAAATTAAGAGAGACAATCACCTCAGTGAAATACTAAATATCATAAACCCTCAACAATTAAGCCAGCAAATCAATTCAATAAGGTAAATTAAAGTAAAATAAATGTGCTATTCCAAAATATATATAAAAATTCTGGTAGAGAAACTTTTACAAATTTCTTTGTAGAATGTACTTGAGTTCATGAATAGGTAAAAGATGATATGGGTTCTTTACAATCATTGTCATTTGAAATTCATTGAGTTTGTCTATTTCAACATTGATTTAAAGCAATTATAATGCATATACAAATTTCAATTACAAAGTATGTTGAAACAATAGAAATTTCTATTTTATGCCAATAAACCTGTTATTTCTGTTTATAATTGTAGAACCAAGAATGAGAAAAGAGCAGATACTAACTGTTCTTCCTCCCCTCTTATAATTTCCCTTCCACCCCTTGATACAGGAATAGTAGAAAACACACTAAATTTTAATTTCTTTGAGAAGTTTATTTTTTTATAAAAGCAAATTTTAAATCTAAATATATTTTGTTTATAGTTTTCTCCTACCCCAAGTTTGTCCAGATTCTTTCCTTTTTCCTAACCATCTAAATTTTAAGTGTTTTCTCACAAAGCAAAAAAAAGTAAATCCTCAATACAACAAAGCACCTCAAAACGAGCCCCCCAAATCCTCCTCCTCAAGCCCCCCCCAAATCCTCCTCCTCCTTTTTCTTCTTCTCTTCCACCTCTTCTTCCACTTCCTGCTCTTGTTCCATTTCTCCTACTTATGCTTGCCCCCCTTTCTCCCTATTGTGTGCCCTCCACTCCCCCTTCTTCTCCCCCCTCCATTCTCCTGCTGTTCTTTCTCTTCTCCCTCTTCCTCCTCCTCTTCTTTCTCCTGCTACTTTTGCTATTTATTCCTCTGCTTCCTTCACTTTCCATCGAGTCCAATTTGGACTACTTGCAAATTTAAAACTGTGGTCTTTTGGCAGGAAAGTTGCTGACCTATGGTAAGCTCCACACTTAAATACAATTCTTTCTTCTCCTAGCAACTATCAATTGCCAATAATGCCTTAGTAAGTAGTAAGACTGCTCTCTACTTCCCTAGTCCACAATAGAATTTTCTTTGGCCTCATTTTTCTCAGGTCTAGTTCATGCCATCAGCATGTGGGTTTCTTTCTTTCTTTCTTTCTTTCTTTCTTTCTTTCTTTCTTTCTTTCTTTCTACTGCAAACTGGTACATTTAATTATTTTTTATATTATTTATTTATTATTGGATATTTTCTTCATTTACACTTCAAATGCTATCCCCTTTTGTAGTTTTCTCTATGAAAGTCCCCTATACCCTCCCCCTACCCTGGTCCCCAACCCACCCACTCCTGCTTCCTGGCCCTGTACTGGGGCCTATGTGCAAAAGGCCTAAGGTGGCCAGATAATATTGTCTTTGAAGTCTATAATTTTAAACTGACTCTCCTTGACTCATCTTTATATTGGTTAATCTTCATCAGAAAGTATCTTTGGCAATCTAATATAAACTACTCTAGTTTAAATGTGTGCACCCTTTAATATGGTAATAGTGTGAAGGGTTGGTGGTCCTGCCTCTGCTCTGCTACAGGGCTTGGCCACTAGGAAGACAAGACTCAGGAGTTTTGATTGTGCTTACAAAACATTGTATATATGGGGGTGTCAAGCTACGGGGAAACTGAGGGACACTTTCTGGGGAGGACCCAGGGATAGCCACAGCTGCCTTGGGGGTCTCTGGGCTTTCAGGGAGACCAGGGACATCATGTTCTCGGGCTCTATGGCACCCAGGCACTGCTGGGAGCCACAGAAAAGCTGAGCTTGTGGGGGACAATGAGCTTTATCTAACCTGAGGCTGAAGGGGGAGAGCTCCAGATGATCCTGTGGGGATAGGTCCTTGGCTTGTTGGCAGGTAGCTGGCTTGGGCTTGGCTTTGTGTCAGCCATGGCTCGGGACACAGAGAAACCATCTACTGAAGGTTAGATGGCAGCGCTGTAGGCAAAGGCCTCCTCTTTGGCTCCCAATGGCAAATCCTGATGAAAAGGGGGACTCTATGGTTTTAAGGCATTTATTGTCATGGCAGAAACTGGATGAGTAAAACCTTTCCAGCTTCTCAGGGAAGGCCAGAGGTTAAATACATTTTGCAGGGAGGAGTATCTGGGAAGGAGAGTTTATTGGCTAAGTCCTTCAGGCCTTTAGGTTCTTCATTAAAATGGAGATCTGTCTTGAGTCTTACATGACCACAGGTCACATCATCTATCTGTGAAGGAGTTTGGGGCTTTGCCATTGTGTGACTGATGACCTCAAATCTATGGAGGGATACGGCCTTGTGCCAGGATCCTGATGTCTGAGAGCTGGGAGAAATGCCTTATGTCCCTTCAGGGTCACCAGGGTCTCTAGCCTTAGCTTAAACAGAAGCCAAGGTGCATTTCACGGTCCTACAATAGAGTCAGATAGTCAATCTCTGCTGGCCAGTGAGGTCACATAGACTCCTAAAACATTATAGCTATTGCTGACATTCTTAATCTTGAGAACTTTATGGTAAGACCTAGCAGAAGATAGACCACTACAGTCACAGAACATGGAGAAATCATACTGATATTCACCTGAAAACTTCATTCCTACTGGCTAGATTCTATACTGCTGGAGGTTGTTATGCATAGCATGCATGAGAAAAGTAATCATCAATCTTACCCAGCTGTGACTTATGAGAGCTACAATAATGACCAGCCTAAAATGTCTTTTTTAATGAAAATATAATTAGCTGCCTGTCAGTGGCCTTTAAATATTAACAGTTGAAGGAATTTGATTATTAAGGATGCTCACTCTGTAATTTCTGGGAAATTAAATGCAAATTTCAGGTGCATTGTTAATATGATTATTAACACAAATATATTGAAAAGTTAGGGAAAATGCTGGGAGCTACCTTTCTCCCTTTATCATTTTGACAGTAAGGTGTAGACCTGGTACTTTGTTAATACTTTTGGCAGTATCTGCTTCTTTTAGAGATGATTGATTTTCTTCAATACCTCACCATAAACCACAGAACCAAGAAATTAAATGGACATACTGCTACCTATAATTCTATAATTTGCATTAAATATTTTCAAATTGACACTTTTTTTTTGAGACACAATTTCTCTGTATAGCCCTGGCTGTTCAGAAACTCACTCTGTAAACCAGGCTGGCCTTGAACTCAGAAATCTGCCTGCCTCTGCTTGCCAAGTGCTGGGATTAAAGGCGTGTGCCACCATTTTGTAAATTTAAGAAGTATACTTGAGAATTATAATTAATCAGTACCCTATTCTCATTCATGCAAGAACAGTCTTCAGTCCTTCTTAGATTAGTCCTTTTAAAAAATGTTTTCTTTTTGTTCTGATTTTTAAAAGTTAATATGCACATTAGTTTAGAATATGATATACTAATATAACACACATATATAGTGTTTAAAATATAAAATAGTAAAATCACAACAATAGAACTTCTTTCTCAGACAGTCATAATGTCTTGCCTCGGCATATTCTTAGTATTCTCTATTTTTCCTTTACTATTTGGCATAGGTTGTTACTATACTATCCAATATCTACAGAATGTCAGAAGTAGTTATTCCTCTCTGAATGTATCTTCATGACCCTTATTATTTTCTTTGTTTTTTCAGCCTTTGGGTCAACAATTAAACTTTGTTTGTTCATGAAATCAACTTGTCATTTCAACAGATTTTTGAGAATATATAATAATCATCTTCATTTGTCTGGATTATTTCCCTTAACATTTTAGTTTCCTGAAAGTGGCAAGATTGTGTTTACTTTATGGATTAATAATGCTTATTATGTTTACATGGCCTGTCTCCCTTATGAATGCATTGGTTTGTTGATTCTCATTTGATTTATATCAGATATGAACTAACATGCAATTTTTGATGCAATAAAAAGAGCTAAAGTAAGAATTAAATCTGTTACTTGATAAATATTACATCAGTTTGAGATTACTGAACACTTCCTTATATTCTAATTCAGGCTTGTTGCCATGGTCTTAACATCATAGGGTGACACAATGCTCTTTCATACAAACACACACACACNACACATATGAGACATGGTTTCTTTGTGTATCTTGGGTGACTTGATACTTACTCTGTTGACCAGGCTTGTCTAGAACTCAGAGATCCTTTTGTTTCTTCCTCATGAGTGTTGGAATTAAAGTCATGAGCCAGCAACATGTGTCTGCACCATGTGCTCTTTTTATTGCATTTCATAAGGTGATAACCGATATAAACCTATACAATTATTAAAGGGTGTAATTTTTGGTTGCAAGACAAACAACAATATTTGGTTGACTTATCTGTCAAGTGGTTGATATTTTTCATCTTGAAATTCTTTATTTAATGTACCAGTTTACTGTGGACTCAGTATGTATTTACTGGGAAGTAAATATGTCTCTCCTCATCATGCTATCATTCTTTGTCATATATTAATGGCTAGAATACATGTATTCCTGCTCTGTTAAATGATTTAGAGCATTTAAAATCATTATTTTTTAAAGTTCATATTATTTCTAATAATGAATAGAATAAGATCTTCTATTTAGAATATCAGTTCTTTTCCTGTGGCCGTAATTGTTAAACCACTTTTTTTTTTCAAAGAGCCACACAAAGTTTGATTACTGTTACTTTCCATGGCAGGACCTAATATTTAAAGTACCTTTTAATGCAGGAAAGAAAGCATTGTCTTTTTTTGTCATAAAACTATACTTACAAATCAAAACCGGCATTGTTTAGCTTTTCCTCCCCCCCTTTTTAAAAAAAGCTCTTTACATTTAATAGTATACTCCTTTCTATTATCTTTTTCATATTCATGCACTTTATGAAAATTAATGTTTATTGCATCACACCCCTGCTTATTTGCTTCTACTCTCTGAGATCTGGCTTCTCTCAGAAGCCTCTAAAGGATATCTATTTTCCTTAGATTATGAAATTCTTGGGCAAATGGATGAATCTGGAGGACATAATTCTTAGTGAGGTAACCCAATCACAAAAGAAGTCATTGGATATGCGCTCACTGATAAATGGATATTAGCCCAGATACTTAGAACACCCAAGATACAATCTGCAAAACACATGAAAATCAAGAAGGAAGACCAACGTGTGGATACGTCATTCCTCCTTTGAATAGGAAACAAAATACCCATGAAAGGAGTTACAGAGACAAAGTTTAGAGCTAAGATGAAAGGATGGACCATACAGCAACTAACCCACTGGGATCCATCCCATAATCAGTCACTAAACTCAGACACTATTGCATAGGACAGCAAGTGTTTACTGAAGGGACACTGATATAGCTGACTCCCACAGAAGTGGATGCTCACAGTCATCCATAAGAGGGAGCATGGGGCCCACATTGGAGAAGCTAGAGATAGAACACCAGGAACTGAAGGGGTCTGCAACCCTAGAAGAGGAACAACAATATGAACTAAACAGAACCCCCAAAACTCGTGTCTCTAACATCATATGTAACAGAAGATGGCCTGGTCAGCCATCATTTGGAGGAGAGGTCCCTTGGTCCTGCAATCTTTATATGCCCCAATACAGGGAACACCAGGGCCAAGAAGTGGGAGTGGGTGGGCAGGGGAGCAGGGAGGGGGTAGGGAGTATGGGACTTTCGGAATAGCATTTGAAATGTAAATTAAGAAAATATCTAATAAAAAAAGAAAAAATAATAATTTCCTTAGTATTTTCTAATATACAAAGGACATTTTTGTAAAACGTGTGTTGTTACTATACACTTCAATTGAAAGAAAGTTGTTAGTATTTTTAAATTATTTTACTACACAACAAAATGCATAAAATTTTTACTGAATAATGTCAGACATGATTGATATATTACACCCTTGTACGCAAACTAATTTGTAGTAATGTTATGTCAGAATGATGCCCCAGTTTAGGGGAATGCCAGGCCAGGGAGGCAGGAGTGGGTGGGTGGGTAGGGGAGCACCCTCATAGAAGCAGGAGGAGGGGGATGTGAAAGGGTTTTTCTGGAGAGGATACTGGAAAAAGAGATAACATTTGAAATGTAAATAAATAAAATATCCAATTAAAAAAGAGACAAAAAAACCCATTGAAAAACAAAATGTCACACTATCCCAGTCAAATAATATTGACATGTAGTTGTTATTTTAAAGGTATATTTATATATGTTTTCCAACAGTCTTATGGTTACTTGATATTTAATATGACATATCACACATGATTCTTATGTATCAGTGCTATAAGTTCTGGTTTATCTTGTAGTAAGTACAGATTTTTCCTTTTCAAGTATTTGGATAAATATATTTTTAATGTATGCAGAATACTTGTGTGTATGTGTAAAATTGAGCTTACAATAAATTATGTAATTACCTACACATTTCTTTTGAAATTGGTTTTGTGAAACAGCAAGAGATCAAAAAGTAAATATTGAACAGAGGCTGAAAGATCTTTGATTCAGACACATGATTTGAAATTACTGCTCTCTTCTTTTTTGTACTCTGTATGTTCTTAAGATTATTTGTGTTTTAATCCATCTTTTATGAGCTCATCATCTACTTGGCACCATGGTTTCTGACAAAGATAAAATGTATTCTGAATAGAGGGTCCTGTCATTGATTGTTCACTGTGTATTTGCTATTCATAGTGCCACAGAGAAACAATCTGAGTTTTTTCTAACGAATACTGATAAAGATGTGCAGAAAAAATTCAGTGAAGTCATTTCTGGTTATTATCTTACAACGGTGCCTTACATCACTGCCCACGGAATTAGCTGTGAGGGACTCAAGAGGGCGCATAGGATCAGAGAGTCTGTGTGGATTTGCTCTACATTCTCTATGTATACGTTATGATTGTGAAGCTTATTGTTCTTCTGAGATTCCTAATAGTGGGATCAGGGGCTGTCTCCAACTCCTTTGCCTGCCTTTGGAACTGTTATTCTCCTACTGGGTTGCATTGCACAGCCTTGATATGAGAATGTGTCTTGTCTTATTGTAATGTGTTATGCTATATTTGGTTGATATTTCTGGAAGGCCTGCTCTTTTCTGAGGGGAGAAGAGGGGCAGGGATGATGGATCAGGGATGCAGAGACTGGGGCTGAGGAAAGAAAGGCAAAATTTCAGTCAGGATGCAATATAAGAGAGAAGAATAAATAAAAAGGAAAAAAAAATGTTGTTCATGTCTAAAAGTCTTCCAAACCAAAGTGGCTATTCCCAGTTAATTTAGTTATGAATGTTATGACATATTAACACTCTCTAACTTGGGATTTTCTGTTCTATGTCTCTTTTATTTCTTTAATGAATCTCCCTATAGCCAATTTGAATAATGAAAACATTAAACAACATATATTTGTCATAAGGTTAGTAGAAAGGCACATAGCTGGGGGTGTCTTGGGAGAGAGAGCAGCTTGTATTACCAGCAAACCAGCCAGAAGGCACATTTTAAAAAAAATCCCCAAACCTTTTGCATTTGACAAGTAAAGAATGCTCACTGTTTCATATCTGTCCAAAGGAAATGTGGTCCACTTTTATTTACTTTTTCCCATAGCTCTCTAAACACCTTAGCAATAACTATTTTCTCGTCGTCATTCCCTGCCTGAGTCAGTCATCAATATCTATGTTTTGCTCTCCCTGGCTTCAGAGGACAGATGTCCTTGATTTGAGTAGACTGGTGCTGATTCCTGGTATCAAAGGCTATTCCACCATCTATCGCCTTCAAAGACAATTCAAAGTAACCTTTCATCCTTCCTCCTTGTGGACCATCATTACAGAAACTTGCATTTTTAATGCTACAGCCCTGCTGACCAACACATCTGAACGCACAGGAAGGATGGTATGCAAATCTCTATCCAACTGTTTTTCTCGCTGTGTGATGAAACTGAGATCCAGTACAGAGAGTCATGGTGTTTTGATGTCTCAGTTTCGATTTGGGGCTTTGTTGTTTTGACACCAGAAGAAGAAAAACCTCAGGAAAATTGTTAGTGTACAAACTTGTTTAACACTAGGCTTTTAAATGGAAAATATTAAGTTGTGCAAACACTGGAAGTCAATAAACAGTTGTTCAATGCTTTGCCTACTTACTAATGGTTTACACATGCTATTGGGTTCAATTTATGCTATTTGAGGATCTTTTTTATATGTATACTTAAATGAGAAATTAATTGATTATTATAAAATTAGAGTTCAAAATTATTTATTTACAAAATTATAATCAAATCTGTTCTCAGGAAAGTCTTTCAAACTACTAATACTACACACACACACACACACACACACACACACACACTGAGTGTGGGGAGAACTTAATTAATTAGAATCATAGTCTTTTTATATTTAACAATAAATTAAGCCGTTTATTTCAAGAAATTGTTGCAGATTTTGCAACTTGTCATTATTGTCATAACTAGGTAGTTAGAAAGGTGGTGGTGGCACACACCTTTAATCCCAGCACTTGGGAGGCAGAGGCAGGTGGATTTCTGAGTTTGAGGCCAGCTTGGTCTACAGAGTGAGTTCCAGGACAGCCAGAGCTACACAGAGAAACCTTGTCTCAAAAAAAAAAAAAAAAAACAAAAGAAAGAAAAGGAAAAAGAAAATGTAGACAGTAGAAGTAAAAGCATCCTAAAAAGTTTAGCGTCCTTTAATTAGCAATAATAGATTAAGTCAAAGAGCATCTTAAAAGCAGCATGCACACACACACACACACACACACACACACACACACACACACACACACACATATATATATATATATATATATATATATATATATATATGCATATAAATGTAACAATAATCATTTAAAGTAATTATTATATTGAACACGGATATACATGTTACTCAGTCCTTTTACTAATGAACAACATGAAAAAAGTCCCTGAGTGTAGGAGGCGCCGCCACCTGGCTCTGACCAGCAGCAGACGCTGCTGCCTCTGCTCTGACCCCAGCGGCGGCGGCCGCTGCTGCCTCAGCTCTGACCCAGCAGCGGACGCGCCGCCTCGGCTCTGACCTGCAAAAGTGCCACCCCAGCT
>CACVCL010032027.1:0-22028 GCA_902729485.2 Mus minutoides | reverse complement strand
AGTCCTGGACTGACCCAAGCGGGAGGCGTTGTGGGAGGGGTGGCAGCGGCAGCACCACAGCTCGACTCATTTGGCAGAGTGCCCTTGACAAGAGTAGAAGGCAGAGAGCCCATACCACCTACATCCTGACTCTCAGACAGGCTTGGCAATGCTGAGACATTGGAATACCTGCAGTATGGATTCTCTGAAACCAGAGAAAAATCAGGAATAATCAAGATGATGAGGAAGAATAACAATTAAGGATGACTGTTCCCTGCAAGCACAGAAATAGAAGCAGGATTGCAATTTAAACACGCTCCACTCTCAACGCATCTTTTATTCACTGCCAAGCAAGTCAGTCTCCTTAGGAAACCACCCAGATGACCCTATGAGGCGAGCATGAGCAAAAGCCCAGAGGTATCGGGGCTGGAATCCAACCAGTTCTCTAGGTACTTGTATGATGGCTGGGTCTCTGCAAAGAGGACAGAAGGGCCACCTCGCTGAGATATGTTAAATGCATGAATGATGCAGACAAGGGGATACTCTGGGTATTCAGTCGGGAGTCAGGACTGTTCTCGCCATTTACACTGCATAAATGGAAGCTAATGTTTAAATGTCTGTCTCAAAAAAAAAAGAAAAGAAAAGAAAGAAAGAAAGAAAGAGAGAGAGAGAGAGAGAGAGAGAGAGAGAGAGAAAGAAAGAAAGCAACAGACAGCCACCGGGCATTTGCTCTGTGTGTGTGGTGGGGTTCTTGGCACTGGGACTTACAGCAGGAGCAAGCAATCTCGCCATCAGCACTGCACCATTCTAGTGGTCAGGCAAAATAAGCAAGTTCAGATAGGACTAAGCCTCAGGGGAGGGGCAAATAGAGACAGGAGCAAGGAGTGATCTGAGTACCAGGTACTGGGGAGTGGCCTCAAGTGGACATGAAGGTGGCATGACAGAAACCCATTTTCCGGCTTCTTTTGACTTCCGTCCATAGGTAACGATCGTCCCTTTATTTCATACTTTCGTGTCTTTCCAGTCAAAGTCTTTCTGTCTCTTCAGCCCCCGTAGTTCCCTGAGTTTCGGACGAATTATAAATGGGTCCGTTTCAATTACCCAACACTCCCTTGTCCAGTTATTATTTTCCCTGATCCTCAGGTGGGGCAGGGGAGGCACGATTCTTTGATCTAATAAACAAGTATCTGCCAAAAGAAAAAAGACAACATTTCAAGTTGGAGATTCGAAGCAAATGGATTGCTTCCTCATTGGATGGACAGCCACTCCTACCCATACCCCAGTGTCTTTGCTTTTTAAATGTGGGTCTAGAGGCATTGTTTGGAATTTCACAAGCTTCCAAAATGCAACTGACATTCTCGTGAATCCCAAGAATATCAATACTGTAAGAATAATTTCTGTCCAAAAGGCATGCTTAGGTATCTGTTAATCTTCCCTGAGGTAGGTTACCAGGGTACATGTTTAAATTTCAACCTGCCTGTCTGAATCCAGTATTTCTCCTGAGCAACAGCCTCAACCCGCAAGTCACAACCCTTTGTCAAACTCCTAGATCCAAAAATATTTACATTGCAACTCCTAACAGTAGCAAATTACAGTTACGAAGTAGCAACAAAAATGAGGGTTGCTGTGTTAGGGAAGTTGAGAACTACTGCTTTCCAGATTGTAGATATGAAATGGGATGTGCACCTGAGCTCAGGACTGCCTTAGAAATGCCACTCCATCTGTTATCGCTGCCTGTATAGTACAGAGGGCAATGCCATCAAAAGAAACTGCAGCGTGAAAGTGAAGAAATGAATGAAGGCAAAAGTGATGGAGGTCTTATCTGCATGCACACTGTGTGCTAAACACTAGGCAACAGTGATGAAGGCCTTATCTGTATGCCCACTGTATGCTAAGCACCAGGCAACAGTGATGAAGGTCTTATCTGTATGCTCACTGTATGCTAAGCACCAAGCCAAGCTCTTCCTATATGAGATTTCATTTCTCCCTGCCATCCATCTTGCAGACAATGCCTCTACTCTGTACAGACAGAGCAATGGCTGCCCAAGACGTTTAAATCCACAGCTGTAATCCAAACAATGTTTGATGCAAGGCCAAAGCCTTGGCTCTTAAAAATATTCTTCCTCTCCTTTTCGAAAAAAACACATGACTATTTTTGTTGGTTTTTTTGTTTTGTTTTGTTTTGTTTTGTTTTGTTTTGTTTTGTTTTGTTTTGTTTTGTTCTTAGGAGAACACAGTGATGACCCTTCTCTTTTCTCTGAACACCAGTTAAAAACAGATTTCTAGGGCTGGAGAGATGGGACACAAGAACACTGGCTGCTCTTCCAGAGGTTCTGAATTCCAATCCCAAAGCCACATGGTGGCTCACAACCACCTATGATGGGATCTGATTCCTGGGTATATGTGAAGACAGACACTCATATACTTAAATAGATAGATAGATAGATAGATAGATAGATAGATAGATAGATAGATAGATAGATCTTTAAAAAATGAATTCCAAATTTGATTTAACATTTTAAACATTGCCCTAAGTCTATGTTGAATAAAAACAGTATACTCTCCTGCTGTCTTTGCAAAAAAAAGAATATGAACATTTTATTTTTTAAAAAATAGATAAATAAAGGAAAATCTTTGTTGGCTGGGATGTGGTTTAAAATTTAGTATAGTTCCCTAGCATGCTGGAAGTCCTAGGTTTAATCAGGAAGCTTGGTTTGGTGGTACATTCCTTCAATCTCAGCAATATGATAGTATAAGCAGAAAAATCAGAAAGTGGAGAATATCCTTGGCTTTGAAGTAAGTTTGAACCTAGCCTGAGCTATATGAAAATGCGTCTCCAAAGACAAGATTTAACTTGGGCAAAATGATACCATTTATCTATGGACCAACTCAAAACTTGACACCATAGGCGACTGCTGGTGAAGCACACATTGTAGATGACTGGATGCAGTGTGTGCTGGAACCAACAGTGACAGTGGTGAACACTAAGAAAATCCAGAAATAAAAGCACAGATCTCGAAGTATTCATGAGGATGTTCTATAGACCACTGGGGCATGGTAGTGGGTGTGTGCACATCAGTACCTATTAGCCAGCTGAGCAGCTAGCTCTGTACTTGGCAACCTTAGAGCTGACTTAACTGATTTAAAAGTTGAAGATTTCCCAACCTTTGCTAGCTTATCGGCTTCTTTCTACTTAACTTCATGCTCACAGGGCTGAGTTAATCATAATCCATGAGTTCATGGCACATAACCAAAAAACTACCAGTCACTTTTCTTACAGGATTTGTTCCTTCCTTCTTGATTACTGAAGATAGAGTAATGTCCCTGGTACTTTCACTGCTCTGTTTGATGTCAGATGTACACCTGTGTATATAGGAATATGTTTTCCTGATATGTAATGCTGGTCTATAGGTGTATTATAGCATATAGACGTACTATAGACTTCAGATTCTGCTTTGAAAACATAAGCCTGGCCTGGAATGTGGACTTAGTTCTCTGATGATCTATTTTGGTATAAAATGTCCTCTCTGTGCAACTACTATTGTTGATGTTTGATGCAGGTTTGTGATATAACTTTCGTTGACTTTGCAAAGTCCTTCTGACTGTAGAGAAATGTTCATTTGTTTTCAACATAAGGCATTGAGTTGGACAACTGACATTTAGAATTTGCTAAGTATGGGATCTATTCTGTTTAGTCTGTTAATGTGGCTAACCATTAACAAGATAACATGTTAATATTATAGGCACAGATTTTTTTCAGACGTTAATTTTTTTTTCTGTTCTAAAGTAACCATTTCTGTGGCTTATTCATTTTAATGCTCTATTTACATGGTTTATTCATATATTTTAATGTTCTTACATTTATTTATGCATTTATTTGTGTATGTGTGTGATCCCAAGTCTCCCATGCCACACGTGTATAGGCCAGGGTACAACTTGCACAGTCTGTTCATTCCACTATGTGGGGTACAGAGGACATCCTCAAGTCATCGGGCTTGGTGGCAAGAGCCTTCCCTTCACCCACTGAGCCATCTCACAGGTCCATCAGTTCATACTTCATGTAGGATCTTTTTACTGATATTTATGTGAAAAGAGGAACCTTCATCTCCTTACTTAGACATCATCTCATGTTGAAATAACAACTATAATTGCTTTATGTAAGACCCAACACAGGTTTCTGTGTTTTTATAATTTCGATTCTCATCAACAGAAAATAGACATTGTTTGTTCCTTGAGAACTTGGCAGCCTTCTTATATTTGCTGGGCCTGAGATAAGGGAGTAGGGATGTTATAGGAAAGTTCAAGGTTACATTCAGGTTCTTTAACAGTTATTATGTCATCCCTGAAATCTATTTCAGCCAGTTTTATATTTTTCCAGAAACTAACGCAGCTTCTTCTTTTTTTTTCCTTGTTCTGGTTAACCCCCGCTCACTCCGCTCGACCCCTCTCCCCCTCTCGCTCTGGCCGGCCGGCTCCGCTCGCTCCGGCCAGCCCCGCTCGCCCCATTCGGCCCCCCCCTCGCTCCAGCCCGCTCGCTCGGGTCGTCCCCGCTCGCTCCAGCCATCCCACTAATGCAGCTTCTTAAGGGCTCCATGAAATGAATAAATTACTATTCATAACATTATTTTCCTACCTATATTTATTTTTATCTTTTTTTCTGTATTCTATTACTTGTTGTTTTGTTGGGGAATAGGTGCATGTACACATGTTATGTACATGAGTATGTAGAGGATGGCCTGGGGTATCTTCCTTCTCAGGTGACATCTACTTGCGTTTTGATCCCGAGGCTCTCTGATTAAGCTAGCTTGGTTGACTAGCAAACCCTAGGGATTCTACTGGCCTGTCTACCCTGTATTGTGCTTTATTTATTCGTATCTTCTCTCATCTTGCCTGACACTTGTCCATGAAGAGCGGGCATTACATAACCCTGGACTCTGTGGTGTCCTCTCTTTCATTGTTTACTCTCCATTTGTCCTTACTATTTCCTTTTTCGAGTATGCTTTGTTAGACTTCTCCCAACTTCTTGGGTTGAGCACTAATTTATTTTTAGTCATCTGTGTTTTCTAATAAATACATTTAAAATGAAATATAAATACTACTGTAGTTGGGTTCCATTTATTTAGTTTACTATTGTTCGGTTTGAAGTTTTGAGTATGATTTTCTCAATAACCTAAGCGTTTTAAAGAGCATATTATTTAAATTCCAGATACTTGGGATACTCTCAGCTTTCCTCTTTATTTCTAATTGTCTTCTACCAATTTGTTGTCTACTGGAAAAATGGAATATTTTTTCCCAAAATATATTCTAACACAACATGAGCTGGAATATAACACTAGTGATAAATTAAGTTCAGACTCAAAGAAAGACCAATCATCAGTTGAGTGAATCTCAGAAGTCAGCTTAGCCATTTTTCACAGAAAGAGGCCGTTTTCATGGTTTGGGACAAGCCTGCAGTCTTCACAAGGTCCATTCCCTTCAGAGACAACACCACCTGTGTGAATGTCAGACCTCATGGAAGCTTGCCTCCCTGCCTCACCCCCAGACTAATGGGAAGGACATCAAAGGGATTCTGGGAGAACCTTGCCTAAATGCAAATACCTGGAGCGAATATAACATATAAGTACCATGTGTATGCTGCATGGTCAGATAAATAGGATATAGCATAATTTCTGCTTACACTCAAGCAAACTCCTCACTTACTGCAGCCAATCCCTTAGGATGAGTGTAAACCATTCAAAGCAATAGCCTTTATGAATTTACTGCATGGGACCAAAACAAATCTTATATACATAGACATGTAGCCTTTATCCATTCATAAAAATTTTGTAACTTTTATATCCTATATCGATAAAAAGGGCAGGGACCTAAGAATTCTTGGAATTCTTAGAACTTATACATTACTTTACTTCATAATGAAATCAATTAGTAAATGAAGTGTAGCGTGAAATATTAAAAAGCAATCCATGCTATTCTCATCTCAAGGAGATCCTTTAACCCGGAGCTCCAGAATCTCTCCACTCTGGTTGGCTAAGTCCCCACCGGCAGGTCACTGCTTCGCCAGCCCTATGCTTCCAAATTCCCATGGCCCCTTGGGGTGCACTTCTCGCCTATCCACACTTTACCACTGTACCTTTCTCTCTGGAACCCAGCTGAGTCGCCGCATGAAGGGAAACATCACACAAACTTAGTTCAGAATTAATAGGTAACTCAATCACTGGACACAGCAACTAGCATCCTAATTTATAAGCCATTCTAAAATTCTCTGGTGGCAAATCCTGGTGGATCTTGCCATCTAAACTGGGGACCTCTTGTTTGCTACATTTTGTCCTCCAAGCCTGCCTGCCCACCCACCCACCCCTGTACAGAAACAAGTCATCTTTTCCTGCGTCTCCTCTTCCCCTCTCTAACCAGGAAGTCCCGCCTACTCCTCATAGGGAAAGGGTCATAGGAAGTCGCCTGAGTAGGGATTCACTCCTAGTTCCACACAGCCCTGCTTGTGGAAGCAGAATTAGCATCAAAATACAAACAGCAACAGGGCTATTCACAACAATCAAGTGTGTCTGGTTGAACAATTCTCATCATGTTTTATGCATTGTGAGCTTAAATTACGATCTTTTATTTTAAGCAATGCTTTCATATATTTAAATGTAATATTTGTGATGCTGGGGATATAATTTGGGATCTTGCACATCCTCGATAAGTGTTCTACCACTTAGCTATATTCTTGCTTCTATAAATATAATTTATTTTCAGTTTTCTGCAAAATAAAAAAAATTTTTTTTTAAAAATCAGCCAGGATAAAGGTTTTGTCTCTACCCAGCACCATTTCCATATCTAGGTCCACTGAGGCAGAATTACTACTCTGTGTTTTGACCATATTCACTACCCTTAGCTCCTCTAATAAGCATCCTCTTTGCTCTCCCAACCCTTCCCACCCAACTTGGAGATATTTTCCCCATCAGTCAAGTGTGTGTTGTCCAGTTAGTCTTCAGAATAGGGAGGGTCTGGCGTCTCTGGGTTTCTCAAGCTTCCACCCGAGCTTTCATGAGTCTTGGGGCAAAGGGGTTGATATAGCCATCCCATTTAGGGCTGAGCACTTGACATCCTCTTACTCTCTGCACGTTGACCAACTGGGGAAATCTGTGTCAGTTGTCATCTACTGAAAGGAGAAACTTCTCTGGTTTGGATTGAATGATGCTCTGATGTGTGGGAATAGCAGTAAGTCCTTCAGAGCTCTTTTAAGACTATATTCATGGAGGCCACTTCAATGTCCATGAGCTGTGTTGTAGGATCCCAGGACCTACTACAGCTGGGGTCTGTGTTGATGTCTGTGGCCAGTGTTACCACCAAAGGTCATGAAGATGTCTGTGGCCTGTGCTGTTGCCTTAAGCCAATTCAATGTCCACGGTGTCCATGGGCCACACTTCCACCATTAGGCCATACAGTTCTGGGTGGCCTGTACTGCCACCTGAGGCCCATGCTGCACCAGAGGACATGTCTAGGTATGTGGTCCCACTGTAGCCAAGGACGGTGTTGATGTCCATGGTCCACAGTACTACCAAAGGCCATGCAGATGTCTGTGGTCTGTGCTGCAACCTGTAGCCATGTGATGTCTATAGGCCATGCTGCTGCCTAGATTCATATTGCTGTGGGTGGCCTGAGCTGCCACCTTGAGGCCATGGTGATGTTGTGGTCCAGGCAGCCCCCAAGGACCCTGTCTGAGTCCATGGTTGTACTGCAGCAGGGGACCGTGTTCATGGTCAGTGCTCTTATCAGATACTCATCATCGTGGAAAATGTGAAACTTGCAGAGAATCAGTAAAAATGTTATTGGGTGGGGGAACTATAATCACTTAACAGAATAATGATATTGGTTTCTCCTCTAAGGCCTATGATCTAACTAGCCACAGGGATGTTAGAAAGTTGGAATTTCCTAACTTTTGTAGTATGATATTACACTATCATCTAAATTCTTCTTCTTCTTTTTCTTTTTTCTTTTTTAAAATCTTGACTCTATTTCTATGCTGCAGTATTTTATGAGTACCCTGACATCCCATGTTATTATTGTCTACCTCTGAGAGGGGGGGGGGGAAAGGAAGGAAGGAAGGAAGGAAGCAAGGAAGGAAGCAAGGAAGGAAGCAAGGAAGGAAGCAAGGAAGGAAGCAAGGAAGGAAGGAAAAAGGAAAAAATCTTTATTCTGGAGTTAAAAATCATGCCTGTCTTTGGAAAAGAACATAAAGTAGTTGCCCTCAATTCCCCCTGCAGAACATTCTAGGCTTGGATTCTACCTGAAGGTATTCCAAATTGATGATAGGGACCAAGGAAAGTCATAGCATCTCTTAGGTTTTTCAGTAATAACTGAGGCCATTTGTGGTTACTGTTTCCCCACAGGCCCACTTTATGGATGCATGACCAGCCCACTTTCAGGAACTACAGTGCCCACTAGTGGGAAGGCGGGGAACTGCAGCACACACACCTACACGGTACAGCTGTATTCTTCTCACTTATCAAAACAGTAACTGGGGTGTGGGGTGTAGCTGAAACCTTTGTAGAATAAAACAGGTGCAATTCTCAGACTTCCTTGTAGCTGCAAATCAAATGTGTGACCCAAGAAATGCAAGGAGAAAATCTGCATAACTCCTAGGAAGTGCTTTTAAGAAGGTATTCCCTTCTCCTTCCATTTTTTCTCCTTGAGGGTTCCAATGTGGAAACACTGTTGGAGCAGTAGTTGCCATGTTGTTTTATGAAATAAATTTAAGAACATCATGTAGCAGGAGTTTTTGCTACACTGTTTTGGCTCCCGGCAGGTCTCTCTCTCATACACACACACACACACACACACACACACACACACACACACACACACACACACACAGGAACACACGCACTCACCCAGGAGCTAATTTTGGATCTGTGAACGAAAGATATGCACACACACACATTAGCTTGTTTTTTAACATGCCTTGCTAGCTTGGTGGTTGGGCACTTCTAAGCCTTCCATGGCTAGCATGCCCTTCCCTTCAGTACTCCTGTGTCAACACTTCTAAATCTAATTTTAACTTGCTTCCCTGTTACCTTCTGTGACATCCATTGGTCTTTGCTACCCAAGACACTTCTGGACAGCCCTTCAGGGACCTCTTTCCCTTTACTTCTATATTTCAGATGGTCTCCCCTCTGCAGCTCTAAATCTGTTCCGTCTATGTCTCCTGGGTCATGGAGATTCTCTTTTCCTCCTCCTGCATCTTAGCCTGAGCAACGCTAAGGCTCCTGCCCAGCTCCTTTTGCCCAGCCATTGGTTGTATGGCAATTCTTTATTGCTAATCAAATCCAGCTGTGGGGCAAGCTTCCTTTAACTTTGCAAGACACTGCAAATAGTTTTTTTTGTTTTTGTTTTTGTTTGTTTGTTTGTTTGTGGTTTTTTTTTTAGATAAAACAATTAGCAAAAGAACATCGGCCACTAAAACGTCAACCATTCATACTTTTCAAAGCAGAAAAAATGGAGTCAAGAGAGAACGTGTGGGCTAGTTGGCTGACTAGCATTTTGTAGAAAAGAAAAATAAGCTGCTAGTTTATCTAAACCCAGAGTTTTGAAGGTTTTTTTCACAGCTACATATAATTCTAACAAGATGAGATACAAGGAAAAAAAAACACACGAGGTAGATTTACCGTTAGGAAAACTGCTCTTTCTTCACAAGGACTTAAAGGACACAATCACCTCCTAAAGAATTTTGTCTCTCTCATGTCTTTCCGTTTAATCTTCTTACCCACATAGACAGCCCAGAAATCTGTACGTCATTACTGACTAATACCCCGCATACACAAAATGTGATTAAGATATGAAGTCATGCTTTTTTTTTTGTCAGAATAATATTTAGGGCTAGCTATTCTGGGAATTCTTAGCAGAACGTAGGCCTTGTTGGCTTATAATGAAATCAGTTAGTAAATCAAGTGCCTATGATTAAAAGTCTATTAAATGAAAAAAAAAAAAAAAGAAAGATGTGCGTGCATGCAGCACAGCGTCTGGAGCCTTTTCATCAGCATCCTGTCTCGGCAGCACCAGAGTGAGGTCATCGGGTGAGGTCATCTGTCCGCTTACGTACTCAGTAAAGGTTTGTTGGGTACATATTTAACCAAACACTGTTCTAGACAATGATGATGGGGACTGCCAAAGTTACCGTTCCCTTTGATTTCACAGTCTAATAGGAGCATAAATGGTAAACACGAAGACTAGAAAGGGAAAACAGAGAAGTAAAATGAACCTAGTACTGAGTATGATCAAGAAGAAATTAAGTTTTATGAAGAGCTATTATGAAAGAGATTTTAAGGGGGGGCTGGTTAAAAACAAGAGAGAACTTATTGAGCATAGAGACTCTGTATTGAGAATTGAAGTTTACAAATAAGCAGATTCGGGTACAAAGGGGGTTTCTAATAGAAAGAACCCCTGTATAGAAAATCTCTAGGGTAGAGTTAAATGGAACAGTTCTCAGGAATAACCAGGAGTACACCTAAAGCTACTTGTACCCAGAGGAGGAGAGAAAGGTGTGAGTTGGGGTTAGATGAACAGCCACTGTTCACACAACTGATGTACCATAATCAGTGGCAGACTAGGGCAAGCTTATCTAGGCTTTGAAGAGCTAACTCTTCAAACATTTGGTAAGCCTGATGCTAACTATAATTGTAACTTAAAGATTAATTACATAAACTCACAGTTGAGTAAAGCATGTTTATCAAAAATATGAGACTCAACCCTGAAGTGGAAGTTTCTAGATATGTCAGGTGATACCTACTCATGCTGTAATATGCTGAGACAAGACCCGTGGGAGGACACGTGATGTTTGGACTCAACAGACGGTGATGGATAGTTTTGCAATGCTTTGCTGGTTGTTGCGCACCCACATGTCTCTGACCAGCAGAGACGGTGGGAATAAACGACACAGGACGCCAAGGTGGGTTCAGAGCAGCCTGCCTTCGCAGCTTCTGCTTTATTCTGCTTCTCTCTCTCTCTCTCTCTCTCTCTCTCAGGTTTCACACAGCTGCAGCCGTTCACTCACTCACTCTGCTCTCTCCTACGCTGCTCTCTAATGCTGGTGCTGTTCTCCTCATCTGCTGCTCTCTGGCCTAACGCTGCTGGCGTTCTCCTACACTGGTGCTCTCTAACACTGATCAGGTCTCCTCATCTGGTCTCTCATCTGGTCTCTCTCTGCTATGCTGGTCTCCTCTCATCTGGGTCTGCCCTCAATTTATACTCCCATTCACTCATGTCACCTCACATCACCCAATCATAAACACACACGTCCAAGGCAGCATGTAGGATTGGCTGATAGAATGGTATCACAAGATGTTGCGCTAATCTCTCCAATGAGCTACACGCACTGCTTTTATTGTGCATGACTGAGACTGGGATAAACAATCGAGGTCATGGGGCTTAGCATAGAGCCAGGGTGCCATCTTTGGCCCATGCGGCCGTGCCCGCTCCCCACAGTTGGTCTCATGTCTTCGTTTTTTGCTGATCTTCATTTTGTTGAGAGAGGCATGGCAGAGAACTTCTCCTGGCATCTCTGTTGGACCTGGTCGGTCCTGCTGACTTATGCCAATCAGGTGGAGGCCTGGCTGTTTCTGCTAGATAGTGCCACTACTGCTGATTCGTGTTTGGTATCCTGACACTGATGAATTGGGCTGTTGGTATCATGACAACAGAGATTGATACTTCTAAACAGGTCCACATCCCCTTGTCCTATTTACCATCTTTCCTCTCCTGCCTTTGGACAGTGGGCTAGATGGGGGTGGGGGGTCGAAGCATTTGAGAACCCTTATTAAAAGTAGGTTTAAAAAAATCTAAGCCTAAACAACCCATTACTAATACTTCATTATATTTTATTACCATCCATACTCAAAAAGTTATTTATATAGTAGAGACACTGCACAATATGCTCTTGAACGTCACTTCTCACCCATTACATTTCTCACACCCGGGGGCTGCACAGACTCTCAGAACCAGATGGTAGGTTGAGGTAAGGATACATTTCATGCATGTTTAGTGGGTGTGTTAAGTCATTTCATGGACAGTTATGTGAATCTGGGCATTTGGTTATAAAAATGGCTCCTGAAGAATCCGACCATCAGATTTTACAGTCTTGAGGAATCTTCTGTTCTACACCACCCAGCTTTTACAAATTCCTGGCCAGAATTTTTGTGAGGAGTGTTTGTTTGTTTGTTTGTTTGTTTTTGTTTTTCTGTTGTTTTGTGTTTAGGAACTTTATTTTCCTTCCACTTATTTCCCTTTGCTTGGGTGTCTGAAAAACATCTTAGGATCACTCAGTGGTGGCTCCAACCCACTCGGTGGCCTGTGCTGTAGAAGCTGCTGGTCGGTTCTCAGTGGCTGACTGGGCACCCCAGTCTTTAGTAGAGAACTACTGAATGTGTACAGAGGGTACTGGCACACCCTCAGACTGGCCAGTCACCCCTGACTGAGTAACAGATGAACTCAGGAGCTGGTGTGGACTATTTGCCCTGAGATTCTTTCTTGACTCCAGTCTTTTCAGCATCAGCCTGCTCCTCTTCAATCTCCCCATGTCTCTGTAGAAGCAGAGATTGGCCGTAACCTCCTCCAGGTGCTCACAGGAGATAGTGCTGTGCATGCAGAATATTTCCCAGGCCAAGATCCACCACATCAGCCCCACAGAGTGAGCTCCCTTGTTGCATGGAATGGCAATGTCCACGTAGCATAAAGAGTCCGTGTTATACAGAGCAATGGTAGACAGGTTGACATGAGCCTCTGTGAGTGATGGCTGGTGGTATGCTCTGGAATCAGTCACCACGGTTTTTTTCAGATCTACTACTGCATCTGAAAGTCAAGATTGGTGACATCTAAGTGAGTTCCTGTGGAAAGAAATCTGAAGACATCCTCCTTCTTGATCTCCATGACAACAAGAGCTTCAGACATTGTGTAAAGTAGTTCCATTTAAATTACAGGAATAAAAAATAATGCCATGTAGACTTATCCCTGGGCAGCACAAAAAAGGTCAATGGATGTATTCTTGATAATAAAGCATAAACAAATATAGATACACTCTTCTATTTTATTTTTCTCTTGTTATGATCAAGGAGATAAAAACCATGGCAACTTGAGGAAGAGAATTCAAGAGGATCTGAAGGAATGGGTTGCCTTTTCTGGGCATCCTTATTTGGACTGACATCATATTTAGAGGAACAGAATAAGTAAAAGGATATATACTAAATGGAGATTCATTAGATTGGCTTACACTGTGCATGTGGATAGTCCAATAATGGATACCTCACACTGAAGAGGCCAAGAATCTGGTAGCTTCTCAAACCACAAAGCTAGGTGCCCCAGCAATCCGAGCATAGTGCTGAAAGATTAGAGGATTCATGAGGAGCTGCTGGTCTTCAGCCCATGCTGGAATACCAAAGAAAGAAGCTGGGATCTGGTGTCAGCAAAGCTATGCAGCATCAACAAGGGATATGAACTCGCCAGTGAGATGGAAGACAAAGTCCCCTTTTATTTCCCTTTATGTGGACTGCCACAGGAGAGTGGCATCAACATCTAGGATAGGTCCTTCTCACTTCAAATAATCAGATTCAGAAAGATCCCTCACAGACGTGCCCAGAGTCTTGCCTTTTTATTAATCTCAGATTCACTTATGCTGACAACTAAGATCAAACATCGCAGAACACCAGCGCCTAACGCATTGTGCCAATCAGGTGCTGGAAGCACCTGACTTGATGAGCTAAATGAAGTCATTGGTGAATGTCTCAGTCTTGAGTGCTTCTGAGAATCAGAACTGTGAACCATGAAATCGAGGGCCTTTGGTGAACGGGGTGAGAGATGAGTGGATGAAGCTCATCATAGAGTCAAGATATGAGAACCTTTCTTTTGGGGTGAGACTAAAAAGCCATTTTTGTTTTCTTGTTTTGTGAACATAGTTGTGGTTTAATAAAGATATTACATCGATGATGCAAGCTTAAGCATGGGATTGAGAGATAGACTTGATGGAAACATCCTATTTAGGGCTATGTGTTCCAAGGTCTCTCACCCTTTGCTAATGTCTGGCTGTGGGTCTCTATATCTGTTCCTGTCTACTGTAGGAGTAAGGTTCTCTGATGATGGCTGAACAAGGCACTGATCTATGAGAATAGAAAAATATCATTAGGAGTAATTTTATCACTACAGTTTCCTTGAAACAAACAAGAAACAAAACAGAAGTATTTGGTTTGCCCCTAGGTCCCAGGGGTATCTAGTTTCAGATTCTTGGTCACCCAAGCAATGTTGGGGATGTGGGTTCTATCTCATGGAGCAAGCCCTGAGTCAAGTAAGTTATTGATTGTTTACAAATCTCTCCACTCAGAGCTCAGGGAACCATTGGAAGAGGAGGCAGAAACAGTGTAAGAGCCAGAGTGGAAAAGGACATCAAGAAAACCAGACCCTCTAAATCAAGATCTTCCTAGTGCTATGAGAATACAGTTCCTCATATTGTGGTGACCGTCAATCACAAAAGTGTTCATTGTTGCTATTTCATAACTGTAGTTTTACTCCGGTACAGCGCTGCAGTTAAGAATCGCAATGGAATTATCTGACATGCAAAGAGGTCATTCAATTCTCAAAGGACTTACAACCCACCAGTTACGAACCTCTGCTCTAAATCTCCAAGGGCAAAGCTCTTGTGAACTCACAGAACTAAAGCAGTATGCACAGGGTCTGAACAGTTCTGCCCCAGTTCATAGTGTGAACAGTATGTGTTCATGTTACAGCTTCCCGTTTAGTGTTCTCATGGGATTCCTGAGTGAGTAAACTGGATTCCTGTTTTTCATTCTTTTTGGGCTCTTTTCCTTCTGTTGGTTTGTCTATCCAACTCTAAATTGATTTTTTTAAAAATCTTACTATGTTTTATTTTGTTATATTTTTAAAAACATGAATGAATGAATGAATGAATGAATGAATGAATGAATGAATGAATGCCCTTGCCACTGGAGCAAATGTTAACAGTCACTTATACTGGCTAGGAGACAGAAAAATCCATATAGAGTGACACTAGGTACTTCAACTACTTCAGCACAGGACTCATGCTCAGGCAGAGTTGCCCAACATAGAAGGGGCTCCACAGGCTTCTTCTCTGTGTGTTTTATTTGGTTATGGTTTAATGGGACTTTGGGGCGATATTTTTTTCTTGGTTTGGACGGAGATTCTATTATTGTATTGGGCTTTTGAGACAGAATGTAATGTGGAGTGGGTAGTGAGAACCTGGGACTCGGGGGAGGGGACAAGTGTGATCAAAATATATTTAAATTTAAATTTTTGTTTTAAATGATGTAAATAAAATATAATAAAAATAAAACATAATAAAAATAGAGCGAGAAAGAGAAATGCCCATAATGAAGGAGGAGGCACTGAAGAGTGTGGGTGTGGTTTCTCTAAAGACGATTCCAGGGAAGGTTGGTGGTTATAATACAGGGTGATCTTGATTAAGCTTTTCTGAACTGAGTTGCAAAGGAGCCTAATGGGAAGAAAGTAGTGGATGCTGGAAAGAGATAGAGTGGGAATGTGGATAGAGAGGAGCCTGAGGATGATGTCACAGCCAGGCCAGGTAGTAGCCTCCACTGGAGGACTCAGTGGAGTGCAAATGAAGGCAAGAAAGAGATACCCTGACACGGAGCAAGCTGTTTGTTGGTCCTTTTCCCTCTGAGTCAGGTTTCTGGCCAGTTACTAGGGCCATTAGGAAAATCCATCTCCACAATTACTTACCCACTTCCCCTGCCCTTACCCACCAGGGTACCTGACCTTGCATGACAAATGCAAATCTCTTATTAGAAAAGATCCAGCCTTCACTGATTACCACTGCCTTAGCCCTTGGCATGCTTCAGGTGAGGCAGTTCTCTTCCTTGGCTTAGGAAACGTGGCTTGTGGTGAGAACACATAGAAAATGTGTCCAGTCGTATTTGGGTAGGCGTGAGACGAAGCATCACAGTTGGAATGATAAGCACACCTCAAGTGTTTGGGGGAGATGGCTTGCTCAGTCTACAATGTTTCTGCAGCTCAAATGTGTGGAGCCAAGTTCAGAACAGCAAAAGTAAAATAGAATAAAAACCAGACACGGTAGTGGTGGGGAGAAAGGGAAGAGGAGGATTCCTGGAGCTCAATGGCTAGAAAGTCTTGCCAAATGGATCAGCTGATGGCTCAGTGAGAGATACTGTGTCAAAAACTAAGGTGGAGCCTGACTGAGGAAGAAGGTGTTCAGGGTTGAGCTATCATCCTCTGGCTTCCAGACACATATACACACACATATGCACATGTATAAACACATAGGGGAGAGAGAGAGAGGGAGAGAGAGAGAGAGAGAGAGAGAGAGAGAGAGAGAGAGAGAGAGAGAGAGAGAACATCTCAGATATCGTAATGTGGCCATCATAATGGATGGGACCCATACCCCATGGTGCTCTATGGTTAAACTGTATCGCACAAAGAAAAATTAATGAATTGAACTGAGTGTTGTGGAATGCATCCCATTACAGATTTTCCCTTCCACAGTTCTTGCTGCAGTTTAACAAACAACCAGCAGGTGGCAGGCGACCCACACGTCGCTCAAAGAAAGACAAGTCAATTAATGACCAGGTCCTAGAATCCCGGATGAGAAACCAGTCTAGTCACACGTGAGCATCCTGTTTCTCTAGCAAAGCTGTGGTGAGCAATGGTGTTTCATTCCATTGCACACTAGTCACGATGCACCAAAGACCTGGCATTTACCCCGGTCCCTAGCACTAACCATTTGACTCCGGAATACCTTCTGACTAGCAGTACCCATAATTTGAGCACCATCATTGCCCACACAATGAAGGCGGAGGAGGGTGATGTCATTTGCCCCTGGAGGTTATTTTAGAAGAAAGACTAGCAAAAAAAAAAAAAAAGAGTTCAAAGCGGAACATGACTGTCACTAGAGGGTTGTGTGATTCCGCTTGTATTTTCTACACTGTCAGAACATCTGCTTAAGAGACAGACTCTGGGTGATTTGAGAATGGATGCAATTGTAACTCGTTGATTTTACCTGAAATTTATATGTGAGGGGCGGTATTCAGGTGTGTTGGGGGTGGAGTCTAGAGATAAAAAGAGGATGGAGAAACAGGGCTGCCTCCCTTTTTTGCCCTGCTGTGCCTTAAGGAACTTTCTTCCCTTCTATGCTGACTATTCCAACTACAGCTTCAAGGGAAGCGGCTACTGTGACCTGCTGTCCTCCTTTCAAACTTGCCATAGTTCCGTTAGAGCAATGATTATAGCAGCCTAAATCGATTTTCGGATTAAATAGTATTTTCTCACACTTGATAGGACTGAATGAAGCGTGCCTCTTGCTGCATGTTTCAGTGTAAGCATTATATTTATCACACATCTCTTGTGGGTTCTGTGTGCTTGGCAATGTCGGGATTTTATAAATAGTAAGCCCTTAAATCTTGTCTTTGTTGCTGTTGGAGGTTTCATGAACATGAAATACCAACGTTAAAATTACCCCCCTAGGAAGAAGGAGCTAGAGAAAGTACCCAAGGAGCTAAAGGGGTCTTCAACCCTATAGGTGGAAGAATAACCATGATCTAACTAGTACCCCCCGGGCTCGTGTCTCTAGCTGCATATATAGAAGAGGATGGCCTAGTTGGCCATCAGTGGGAAGAGAGGCCCCTTGGTTATGCAGACTTTATTTGCCCCAATACAGGGGANTACCCCCCTAGGAAGGATTGCAGGGATGGGGGTGGAGGGGTCCCAAAGGGATAGGAATGCCACAGGAAGACCAAAAGAGTCAACTAACCTGGGCCCTTGGGGCTCTTAGAAACTGAACCACCAACCGAAGACCATACATGGACTGGACCTAGGCCTCCATGAACATGGGTAGCAGATATGCAGCTTGATCTTCGTGTGGGTCCCAAACAACTGGAGCCAAGGCTACTCCAAAGCTGTTGCCTGTCCGTGGGATATGTTCTTCTAGCTGGGCTGTCTTGTCTGGCCTCGGTGGGAGAGGGTGTGTGGAAATCTGCAGAGACTTAATGTATCAGGGTGGGGGGAACGCAAAGGGGGCCCACCCACCCCGAGGAGAAGGAGAGAGGGGATGAAGGAGGATTATGGGAAGGGCGACTGAGAGAGGAGCAGTGTGCAGAATGTAAAGTGAATAAATGAAAAAACAAAAATAAAATTAAAAACTTACCTTCCGACTCATGCGCGAGCTCGCTCGCGCGCGCGGGCGCGCGTGCCTGCACACACACACACACACACACACACACACACACACACACACACACACACACTGAAAGCTGACTGGCTTCTGTCTCTTGCTCCTGCTACAAATGGACCTATGGAAGAGTGGCCTAGAAGAACCAGGCCGTCAAGACTGCTGTGACTGGCCTGCTTCTGCTTCCGCTGGAACCTGTTACCTACCAGCAAACTTTCCATTTGGCCCTCCGGGCAACATTCAGGTTTGCCTGAAGTGGAGAGAGCTTCGCCTGCCCACTAATTGATAAGCTAAGGTACTCCCAGGCCGCACCACAAGGAGTCAGTCTGAGTCTGGACTTTGGGGAGGTGCTGATGGACACAGGACGCGTGGCCACACAATGGGGACACACGACTGACCTCAGACACTTGGCTTAACTGTCCCAGCTTTCAGGAGGCTGTAAGGGCAGTTCAGGAACTTCTGGATGCCAGGTGCCCCTGTTCTTCACCAACCAGAAGGTTCCCCAGGCCCCTTGAATCTGGAAGCATCTGCTGGCTTACAGAAACTGTGGATTTCCTGAGCTTTCGGAGTCCTACCCTCAGGATATGAGCTAGGGTTCATTTCATGTGGTGTAAAGAAAAGCATCACAGAGGTGACCTGACTGAGCAGTGTGGCTGGGAGCAAACCGTCAGAGGTCTGAGGCAGGCAGCGGGGTGGCTTCACAAGGAGCCCCGCCTGGATGAAAGGAATGAAGAGTGGGTGGCTAAGGCAGGAGGGGAGGTGTGTGCAAGAAATCAGAATTAAGGAAAAGGTTTGGGACAGAAATTCCAGAATGAAGGTGGGGCGGAAAGAGCAGCGTTTGGATTTAGGGAGGTTTTTTTTGGTTCCTGGCCTTAGTGGTAAGCTCTTATCTGCCTCATTAGCATGAGCTGCGCCCAACACACATAAACGCTCTAATTATTTATTAGGCCATCCCATAGGGGTCGCAGCCCAGGGGCGCAGAGCACAAGACTGGGACCTCAGTAGCTGCGCTGCTACGGCTCTCGAGGGACGAACGAGGCCTGGGAAGTCGTCATCTGACACGTCTCAACTACGTGCAGACTTGACAGAAAAGGGGATGTAAGTAAGGGCCCTGCCATCCTATCGAGACCAGGGAGGTTCCATTTGACCGAAAACGACTTGTGGTTCACTCACCTGGCGACCCTAAACTCGAAAGGTCCTCAGACTCTTGTTAGATAAGACTGCAGCATCCCTTTCCCCACTCTGCTTCCACTCCCTCGTTCCAAGATGGTCCAAAAAGGGGTGGGGTGGGGGCGCCGGGGAGGGGGGGTGGCGATGGACTGAAATCTGGCCACTCACGTCCACGGTTCTATTCACAAAACAGTTTCAAAATAAGTTAACCTCCGCAGGGTGTTTACCCCTCCCCTTCTAATTGTCCCAGTTCCTCCTCCCTCTCCCCGTTCCAGTCTGTTTTATGTCCCTCTGCGTTGTGCCAACTATTTTATCTTTATTCCTTCTCTTTCTCTGTCGCCATTCATTCCCTTTTTGTGTGTGTGGCTTCTGGAGCCGATGTGCGGCTCATTACCACCCACTGCAAACTCGCTCCTGTCGCTGAGGTGTTTCTATACAAACCGGAGCGTCCAGTTGTCATATTAATTATTACACTGAGTAATGACTGAAATGGTCAAAATAAGGGGAGACTCAAGAGCGCTTTTTCCTGCTGCTCAAAGATTCAGCAAAGAAGCCTTGCAACAAAGCGCTAATTGGTCCCCAGAAACACTCTGACAAGGCATGGAAGATAGGTTTCACAGAGCCCTGTGATTGTGAGGGGGACGCTCTGAATGGACCCCACGCTTCTTTTCTAAACTCTCTTGCTGAGCAAAAAAATGGACCTCTGTTTGAATACTGCCCTGATCCTTGAATACTATACCCAGCAGAGAAAAAAATGCACCGTTTATTGTAAGTTTTTTTCCCTTCTTCTTCTTCTTCTCAAGCTATTCAGGGGTTCTCTGTGAAGAATCAGCTGGTTTTGTTTACGGTGAAAGACCTTTGCTTTGTTTTCATTCTTGGAGGAGGTGCGGAGGGGGGAGGGGGGGAAGACCCATGTGCCTAGACAGAGCCGGCCTGCCTACTGTAACAAGAAAATAGAGTGTAACAAATCCTACAAAAGTTTAGAATGTATTGATTCTTTGGAGAGCTATATAGATTAACGACTTTCTTTATGCTTATCCAAGGAAGGTATTTAATCATAATGTAAATGGGGCTTTAGAAAAAAAAATAAAGAGTTGGCATTAGTTCTCCTTATTTGGAGAACTTCAAAAGCTCCTGTGAGGGTGACTGCAAATTACTGCCCCCTCTGTCCCCCACCTTCCCTCCTTATCCCAAAAGCCACAATGAAATATACTTTGTGCTTGTTTTGTTTCGTTTTCTCCAACTTTTTTTTTTCTTTTCTTTTTAAGACATATTGAAAAAGTGAATAGCTTCATTAGGAGCCTGGAGTTCTTGATGCAGGTGCAGGCCAGGCTGTTAGGACCAAGCTGCGGAGCCAGAGTTAATGTGAGTCTCCTGCTCTTGGGTCCAGGAGAGTGGACCTCTCTGCCTCTGCTGCACACCTAGCAGTCACACCAAAGTGACCTGGGAAAGGGCATGCCTGACAAGAGGCCATCATTTAGGGATGTGCTTTTTTTATTTTCCCTGGGTAGGATAGTACCTTAGCATGGGCTTAGGGGAGTTTACCCTCCAGGTCCTGTGTTTACCCTCCAGGTCCTTCTGGCTTGCAGGAGTTCTATTCTCTCTTTTCTTGGAGCACCTGGGGTTCTTGGTTTCAAAACTCCTCCAACTTGATGATTGCACTAAAAATGTTGTAACCAAAGTCAGAGTCCAAGACTTAACTACATTTCCTTTGTTCTTTACCCCTCATTTAAAAGCCTCTATAAACCCAACTTTATTAAAATAGTATTCCATGGAAAACCTAGTTTAGCTGGGTGGTAGTGGCTCATGCATTTAATCCCAGCACTTTAGAAACAGGAGCAGGAGGATCCTTGAGTTTGAGGCCAGCCTGGTCTACAGAGTGAGTTCCATCCAGGACAGCCAGGGCGACATGGTATAACCTCCTATCAGAGAGAAGAGAGAGACAGAGACAGAGAGACAGAGACAGAGAGAATGAGTGTGAGTGAAACTTAACATTCCAAACTAAAGGCACAGTCTCTGGTCATCTAGGAAGCACTTCCAAAGGCTCACTAGGAAAGCCTTCTCCCTTTACAGCTTCTCAGCACTGAATATAGATAAGAACCAACTTAAAATATGGTTCAGATCAAGGATAATACAAGAAAAACCAAGTGCAAAACTAAGTCCCTTATTATGTTTAAAGATAAGATAAATGTTCCCCTTTTCCCAGAATGTCCATGTTGTGAACAGTATCATGCATGGCCCAATGTATGGCCCTCCCCCATCACAGGACAGAAGACTCATTGTGTCCTGCCCATTGGAAGAGTGAAAGAGCAGCTCTTGATATGTGTAGGGCATTTTACAAGGGAAACTCATCAATGACTTCTGACTTCATTCTCATAACAGCTTTGACAGATAGGAAAATGGTATGCCTCTACCCCAATTGGGGTAAAGGTATGCAGCTCTTCTATGAAATATCTATTCCTTCACATCCAGACAAATGGGACTTTGTTCAAGTGACCTGGTCAAGTAAAGCCCTGGGGACGTGGTTGGAGTCAACCCGCTGGGTGGCAAGGGAGTCGCAGACAGTTGATGTGGGACACTGGGCCAGTGGCTCTGCTGTAGCCTCTTTCATGGGAGACCACACGGCATATTTCTATTTAATATCGTCAAGATCGGGGGG
>CACVCL010032026.1:0-22044 GCA_902729485.2 Mus minutoides | reverse complement strand
ACCCCTGCGTGTTACAGAGTACCAACACGATGATGCTGGTCAAGACAGTTAGGATTTTATACTCATGTGGTTGGAAGCCAATCATCTTACAGTATAAATTCCCCCAATGGTGTTTTGGAGCAGGATGCTTTCACACAGAACACACCTTACTATGTAACCATGTTTACATGTCTACAGCCCTCCATTCCTTTCTAATCCCTGCTAGTCTGGGGACATCGTAGGAAAGAAACCCATCAGCCTCCAACTCTACCTTCAGGGTATTTACAGCCTGCTACCAAAAATACATGTTTTTCTTACTAATGAGAATTCAAATCTAGCTGAACACCCCACTTTGTGTCAAACAAAGAATGGTACACAATATTTTTGCCTTAACATATACACGCAGAGGACATCAGAAAAGGATCAGTGCAACCCAACCTCGTGTTTGAGAGCCTTGTGGGACAGATACAAGGTGAAGAGAGTTTGAAAGTTTGAGTGGCCTTTAATGGCCCCAATGGTGTGGAAACCCTTGGTAATTTGCAGATGGGGACTTGAATGTCAACAGAGAGAACCAGGTTGTTTGATAAGACCCTTGCTGGCTTTAAAATTGATGCCACTCCCCTGTCATTCATTTTGACTAATGTCCTCATTCAATTGAACAAAAATAATTGTTTTGTTGAGATAGAAAAATGTCACAATGTCATATGAAAAGGTGGCATCATGCCTCACTCACTTTAGGAAGCTTTTATATTTGAGTTTTTGATATAGGCATGCTCTAGAGAGTTAAAATGAAAGGCTGTGGCACAGAATACAGATAGAGTGCCCTACAAACTTTGCCCATATTTTTGAGCACAGTGAAGTCCACACTTGTCTCTCTCACTAAAATATGTAAAGGAAGACTCAAATTTTATTTCTCAATCCTAGTTGTTTCTAGAAGGAGTTCCCTTTTCTTTTTCTTTTTTTTTATTAGATATTTTATTTATTTACATTTCAAATGCTATCCCAACAGTTCCCTATACCCTCCCCTCGCCCTGCTCCCCTACTCTCCCACTCCCACTTCTTGGCCCTGGTGTTCCCCTGTACTGGGGCATATAAAGTTTGTAAGAACAAGGGGCCTCTCTTCCCAATGATGGCTGACTAGGCCATCTTCTGCTACATATGCAGCTAGAGACATGAGCTCTGGGGGTACTGGTTAGTTCATATTGTTGTTCCACCTAAAGGGTTGTAGACCCCTTCAGCTGCTTGGGTAATTTCTCTAGCTCCTCCATTGGGGGCCCTGTGTTCCATCCTATAGATGACAATGAGCATCCCCTTCTTTATTTGCCAGGCACTGGCATAGCCTCACTGGAGATAGCTCTATAAGGGTCCTTTCAGCAAAATCTTGCTGGCATATGCAATAGTGTCTGTGTTTGGTGGCTGATTATGGGACGGATCCCCGGGTGGGGTAGTCTCTGGACAGTCCATCCTTTTGTCTTATCTCTAAACTTTGTCTCTGTAACTCCTTTCATGGGTGTTTTGTTCTCTATTCTAAGAAGGAATGAAGTATCTACACTTTGGTCTTGGTTCTTCTTGATTTTCTTGTGTTTTGCAAATTGTATCTTGGGTATTCTAAGTTTCTGGGCTAATATTCACTTATCAGTGAGTGCATATCAAGTGACTTCTTTTGTGATTGGGTTACCTCACTAAGGATGAGGAATTCCCTTTTCTTTACAAGGAAATATTTACTGAGCTTGTAATGTCCCAGAGACATACCCTGAAATGCCATGAGTGTGAGTCCTTGGAGACTACAAGGTGAGGCGATACAGCCTAGGTCAGTGTGTAAGCTTTGCATGTAAGGGATTGGAAATGGAAGTCAGCTCTGGATTTTATCAGATTCGGTGTCACTGTTGCCATCAGCCTCTCAGGCTCTGCTTGCCCAGGGAAGTCGGTGATTGTCTTAGAAGATGAGCTAATAATGAGAAAACGTGGTGACTGCATAGATAGTCCACTGAGAGTTTGTTTCAATGAACTTTTGCATATAAAATCTCCATGACCCTACAAAGTCAGAAAAAAATACTACTATGAGAAAATTGAGGTTAGGAGAAGTGTGTATCTGTGTAAGGATGAACATATGTGAACATCCATGCATGGGGGTGAAGGCCTTGAGTACCATTTCTCTGGGGGCACCTTGTTTTTAGACAGTGTCTCACTAGGAGTTGGGGCATGCGGATAAAGCTGGGCTGCCCAGTGAGTCCTAGGAACTCTCCTCCGTTCTTTCCCTAGCACTGGGACGAGCACAGGCTCCCACCATCAGCTGTATGTGGGCCCTGGGCATTGAACCCAGGTCCTGGTGCTTTCATGACAAGCGCATTATTAACTGAGACCTCTCCTGGGGCCTCTGGCTCAGAGAATCTAGACGATCTACTTGATATCATCTGACAGAGTGTAAACCCAAGATGATGATCAGGTAAGGTAGAAGTCTAGCCATCCTCCTTGACAAGGAAGGCCCCATTGACTGTTCAGCTACAGAGCATCTGCTGTGCATCTCTGTTCTTGCCTCCTTGACAATTCCAATGGCCTCTGGACATTCCTTCTACTTTAACTTTCTGCTACTGTAACAAATGTTTGAGCTAAATGAGCTTATAAAGATGGAAGCCTGCCATGTCTGCTTGATGGCTTTCAGTCTACAACGAGCTGTCTCTGTGGCAGCCCACAGCATGTGGGAGGTGTGCACTGAAAGAAAACCATTTAAGTCATGAAAACCATTAAAGTCACGCCTTTAATCCCAGCACTTGGGAGGCAGAGGCAGGCGGATTTCTGAGTTCGAGGCCAGCCTGGTCTACAGAGTGAGTTCCAGGACAGCCAGGGCTATACAGAGAAACCCTGTCTCGAAAAACCAAAAAAAAAAAAAAAAAAAAAAAAAAAAAAAAGAAAGAAAGAAAGAAAGAAAGAAAGAAAGAAAGAAAGAAAGAAAGAAAGAAAGAAAGACAAGAAGAAGCAATCAGGGTTACACAGTGTCCCAGATAGAAAACCCGCAGTGGTCTAAAGCCTTCCCCTAGGTCCTACCCCACACGTCTTTACCATTTCTCAGTAGCATATGGGCCTGACGGCAAATTTTAAACACATGGGTCTTTTAAGGGTCATTCCACTCAAGTTCCACTTCATTACCTGACATGGGTCCTGGCCATTTCCTATCTTAAAGTGTTAGTGAACCTTCATGTACTTCAGTCTTTCTTGTTATACTTTGAAGTCTTAATTACAGGTTCACTTACACCCTCTACTTATTTTAGTATATACTAGAAGAAACAAAAAATTTTGAGCTACAAAACTTGGATCTTGACCTTTCCTTCTCAGATCAAGCTCTGCCTCTACCTCTAAAGGGAGGAGAAGGAAAACAATGTCCATAGCATTCTTGGCTTAGTTACCTAAAGCTCCAGCCATAACACTAACAACACTCAGTGTTCTCTGCATCTTAAGAGCAAGGACTACCAGGACTGTCGGACCCCAGTGTCTACACCCTTAGCTGTGGTCTACCCCTCTTTCCCATGGTGCTGTGTTTGAAGTTTTGTTTAATACAAAGCATTTAGAAAACTCTCTAAAATGACAGAACCCTGGGATTTCATTCCCCACTGAGGTCTAAACACAAACTAGGGAAACACCTAAGAACAGCTGCCGTTGATACTCTCATAGTAATTGGGGATTGAATATCAAAGCAGTTGTTCTGTTTGGTGTAATTTATTATGTTCTAATTTTTTTTTTTTTGGTTGTTCATTTCAAACGTACTTTTTCTAAACAGTGGAATAAAAACACTTTTTCCATAGTGGTTTTCAGAAGTCTATGTGGAAAATTAACCAAAAATACTACAAAGATTGTTTGGCCACTACATAAATTCAGTTTTTAACCCCAAAGCAGAAAAAAACACAAAACTGTGAGTGACACAATGCGTTTCTTCCCTGTCTTGAATTTGCATTGTGCTTTCCTCCCTACACACAAACCAATCACAAAAGGGGCACAAAAGGAAGACAAGTGTCTTACAATAATTATGGTGAAACTTTTCATAAACAAAGTAGTTTTATAAAAACAAGATTGCACATAAAAATGCCCAGTGAGTGTTTTAGAGAATATAGCACTGTGGCATATTCCCCATATGCAGTGATTTGCCACAGGCAGTTTGTATCTCTAACCTCTGCTGAAGTTTCAAGCAGAGTTGAATGAATACGCTCCATCTGAAAGTTCCAGAAGGGTGGAACATGAGATGGTTGGACAAGGTCTGTTCTAATCTGAAGATTCTGTCATCTCCAACTTAGACACTAATGTGAGTCATGAGAATCTTCAAGTGGAGTCTGCATGGACCTCACAGTGAAGCAAACGGTCCCCGGGAATTGGATAAGGAGTCTGGGATACCCTGGCTGCCTAACTCTGTGCTTATATCACTGTCTAGTTGCCACCTGATGCCGTTGGCAAAGCACAGTCCCTGGCTCCACCCTAGCTTCCTCATCTATAACATGGACATGGGATGAGTCCTGTCCCCCAGAGCCACCCTGAGGATGCAGGGATTGGCTGTAAGGACAGCTCGTGTGGCCTTTGCTGTGTTAATCTTCCCAGGAAAAGCAGAGCTAATCAGAAACCATTCCTTAAGTGAGCCCCTCCATGCAGTAAGTAGTAGTTTATTCTGGTTCAATTAAAGTCAGATTGCAGCTCACATTTGATCTGAAGTCAAAGAAAGAAGGAAGGGAAGGGAAAATGAAAGATTGCACTTGTGTAAGGATGGAGAGAAGTGTCCATTTTCCAAAGGACAGAAAGGAACATTCTGAGGGTCAGTGATCTTGAAATTGGAAGTATAATAAGAAGACATGAAGCCTGTGTTCACACACACACACACACACACACACACACACACACACTCCTACCTTAATAAATAACCGTGGTTTATGTACGCCTCGAAGCTTCCATTTTTGTCCAGATATTCATGTCTCACACTGACCTATGGCTTCCGTTCTGCAGTCTGTGGATTTGCCCTGAGACTCTGCTACTTATCAGATACCATGGAAACAAAGATGCTGGTCTCCTAGGTTCTCAGTCTAGATGGAGAAGCTGGACAGGCAAATGCTCATTTTTGTCACCGGTGTGTCGAGAGTTATCACCAGTTTTGGGGTAGGACACCATGGAGCTGAAAGGAAGTGGATCCATCTAGCCCATGGGGCCAGGACTTGCAGTCATGTTAAAAACCCACATTAGACTTGAAGTGGGTATTAAGGTAATAACAGGACCCAGGAGCATTAGAACTCAGGAGCACTAGAACCCAGGAGCATTAGAACCCAAGAGCGTTAAGCCACTTACTGTCTCAAACCACTGCTCTCCCCTACCTCCAGACATGTTGTGTTAGGGACAGCGTAAAACTGTAAAAGGCAGGTTTTAGAGCTCTGTCGTCCTTCTTTAAAAATCAGCATTCAAGGTATTAGATACCATTGTGGCGTTCTCAAACAGTCTGTTTTAGTAAGAACTCTGCAATTTTTAAAATCTTCTGAGTTTGTGTCCATTACTGTACAGGTGGAGAAAGAACTCATCTCCAGGGAGACTGTCCTTATGATTGAGAAGACTTTGGAACAGGCTTTCTGATGCAGCTAAGTAGGGAGGGCCGTGCTTGCTTTGAAGGAAACAGATTAAGGCAGAGAAAAGCTAATCTGCTCTCCAGGGACAATGAGGAGGATGACAACCCCCTCTCCCTTCCCTTTGTTGTTGATGTTGTTGTTGTTGTTGTTGTTGTTGTTCACCTCCTCCTCCTTTTTCATCTTCATTTTCTTCACTAATAAATTTTATAGCTTCCTTCTGGGGAGAAGCAAGTCCAAGAGAGTAGAGGTGGAAAACAAGGAATGTACAGAGGCAGAGGCCAGAGAGCAGAGAGCAGAGGCTAGAGGGCAGAGGGCAGAAGCCAGAGGCCAGAGAGCAGAGGCCAGAGAGCAGAGAGCAGAGGCTAGAGGGCAGAGGCCAGAAGCCAGAGGCCAGAGGCCAGAGAGCAGAGGCTAGAGGGCAGAGAGAGGGCAGAGGCCAGAGAGCAGAGAGCAGAGAGCAGAGAGCAGAGAGCAGAGAGCAGAGAGCAGAGAGCAGAGAGCAGAGGCTAGAGGGCAGAGGGCAGAGGCCAGAGAGCAGAGAGCAGAGGCTAGAGGCTAGAGGGCAGAGGTCAGAGGTCAAAGGCCAGAGACCAGAGAGCAGAGGCTAGAGGGCAGAGGGTAGAGGTCAGAGGCCAGAGGGCAGAGGCAGGAGAAGTGTCCTTAGCCTAGAGTTAGCAGCAAATGCTGGAGAGTAGAATTAGTTGGGCAAATTCTTCTGATGGACTCTGAGCCATTGGCTTTAGCAGCAATACTACGGAATTTTTATTTCTCCATATGTGATTCATTATTTCCAGTTATTCTCATACTTTCAAAAGAGAGTGTGTGTGTGTGTGTGTGTGTGTGTGTGTGTGTGTGTGTGTGTGTGTGTGTGTGTTTTGCATGGCTAGTATATACTATGATGCTGAAATAAAGGAAGGATTCAATTCTATATGAAGCAGACAAGAGCGCAGGGGTGAGGCCAGGGCAATGACATGAGCTTGCTGGTAACAATACTAACTCAAAGCCCTGAGCTAGTGTGAGCTGAGATTACATGGGATTTCTCCCCTAGGTCTTCACACCTTATTTCTGACATGGGGGTGGGGATCACCCAGTCCATAGTAATCTACTAAGAGCATGTTGAGTTTCTGTGTAGTATTTAACTTGATCCTCATCTGATGAGCCTAGCCAGATGAGATTTAGAGAGTAAATAACTCTTCAAATATGTGTACTGTGACCCATTTGGTGGTCAAACAACCCTGTCACAGGAGTTTCATATTAGATATTTATATTACAGTTCATAACAGTAGCAAAATTACATAGACAAAGTTGTAGCATTATAAATAATTTTATGGTTGGTGTCACTACAACATGAGGAATCGCATTAAAGGATCGCAGCATTAGGAAGACTGAGAGCCACTGCTATAAGATGATGCATGTATAAGGAGTTTTACCTAAGCTTCAAAGACAGGACAACTTCCCCAATGCAACCATCAGCCCATCTTCAGAAACTATTGTGAAAGAATGCTGGACATCTCTTGGACAGGCTTATAAACTGTCTTAGGAAGAGCTATTATCACAGACTTTTGCCATTTGGGTCACTCAGTAACGCACAGCCCTCCTTTCATATTTAGGGAGCTGTACTCAACTGTATTAGTCTCTGAAGGAGTAACTTCTCCCCTCCAGTAGAGAAGTCATACAGGTGGGGGGCTTGAAACCTTGGCCTACAATGGGGGCAAGTAGCTTGGGATGGTTAATCAAACCCCTATCCAAGACCAAATTAAAAGCTCACAAGCTAGAGAGGAGGCATATTGGAGACACCCTTGTAGGGAACAGGATGGGTGGGGTGGAAGATGATGAAAGCTGCCAACTTCCTAAGGCAGCGGGTTGGCGCCATTTGTTCTCCAAGGACTACATGTGAGCTGTGTAATGGCCACTGCTCAAAGGACACCTATAGAAAGGTAGGCTGCATAAATGCACAGTGGGAAACATGGCTCACAAGGCTTCAGCCAGCCCTCAAAGCCATTATTCAGAGCAATCAGTTATGTCGATCATCCACACCATGCATGGGATGTAATAAAACTGATACTTTATACTTGTGGTCCATTCCCTGAGATTCTTTGTCTCCATTCTAACCAGGAGAAATACATCAAACACATTCTGGTGAGGAAACACTGAGCAAGGGACCTGGTCACTATTCATAATCGCAAGAGTGTTAGAAACAAGGGGACTCGGAGTACTTTTGTAATAACATTGCAGTGTCGGGAAAGATGAATGCAGTGTGGACTCCAGTGGTCCACTGGAAGAGAAAAGGATGGTAGGTACCTCGACAAACTGTGGACTGTATTTACTAATAGTGTAGCAATACTGGTATACTAGCATATGTACCATAGAAATACATTAGTAACAGGAGAATCATCCTGGAAACTGCTGTATTGTCTGTCGACTCTTCCAGCAAACAAACAAAAACTATGCCAAGAATTAGAGATGAGGGGCTGGAGATGGAGCTCAGTAGCAGAATACTTACGTTGCATGTGTGAAGCCCTAGGTTCCCACTCGAGCCTGACAGGAAGGAAACAATGCAATCTATAACAGCCTGAACAACTCATCACTCTGCAGGACACAGCAGGTAAACTAGAAGCATGGCGTCATGCTCACAGGACTCAAGGAACAGAAACTAAGAAGAATCCTGGACGACTTGATACGTGTAGGAAGGAAAGGTTTACACACTGTGAAAGTGCTACCACTTCCGACATGTTGCCTGGATCCCTCAGGATGCCGGGGTGGCCTCTTCAGTGGCAATGGCAGAAGAACCCATCCACATGGAAGCAGGTGCATTCTAGTGAGTCTCTGCATCATGGAAGGTATCACATATAAACCTGTTGTGCTGACCCATTTTGTACAAGGTACCCAGAGAGCTATTCATAGTTTGTGGGATAGAAGGAACATAGAACTGTTCATCGTTGCAGTTTTCTCCTTTGCAAGACTAATCAGGTAATTAGAAAGTCCAGAAAAGGTCAAAATAACATGAGCAAAGTTATTTCAACTGAGGAGACAGTGTTTAAGGAGTCTTTGGGGAAAAAAACATGTGGAGAGTGCCACCCACTAGTGGGCGTGGTGTTCTCTCATCACTATGCACAGTGGGTGGGTGCTTCAGCGCCTCAGCGGGGGACTCGGTGAGAACCAGGGTAAAAACAGCACACTTGATCCCAACCCACAAATGATCCATCCCTGGCAATTGACAAAAGACATAGGAATTGGAATCTAGAGGGCCATGTCGTTAGGCTAGTTCTTGCCTCCCACCCCTCACCCCCCCCCCCCCGTTCTCTTCTTTAAAATATTGATTCTAACACAAGGTTGTGGTTTTGCTCATGACAACCTACTAATCAAAACTCTTGGGTTTGATCACTGGGTTCAAAGTTGCTACACTCTTATTTCTAGTCTCCTCGGACCGCCCCTGGCAGGAAGTGCAGGTTTGTGTGGTGTGAGTGATGAAGGCTAGCCCTGGGAGTTTTGGGATCAGGCTGCGGGTCACAGCCAGTACCTGTCAATTCCTGGATTCATTCTCCCGTGAATTCTGTGAAATTCTCTTCTTAACCATGAATGTGAAAAGACAAAAGAACTCCTTTTCCTGATTTAATGCTTTTGGCTCTCCTGGATTTCTCAGTAACAATGCTTCTCCTTCTCCTTCCCTTGTGTCCACGGACACTCCTTATCTGCTGGGCTCTTGCTGTCAGCCCTTATCAACATAAGAGAATATCTAATGGAATCTTCTTACAAAAAAAATTCACATTAGCTCTTATTTTCCTTGCAATTTTTCTGGGGGGAAAGATCTGTGGAATTTAGATCATAAACTCCTTAGACAAGAAGACAACTTGTCTAAAACAACTTGAGCTCTGGTGCTCAGCAAAGAGTTATAAATTCAGAGAAACGGAGGCTGGATAGATGGAAGGATCTATCAGAGACTCAGAAAGTATCCCTTTAAAAAGCAAGTGTGTGTTTCATTTCATTTCATTTCATTTTTTTTCCAGATCTAAGCAGCCTTGTAAGTGGATTAACTCTAGCTAATAGCTAAGAAAATGTTAAACTGCATGCTGTACAGAGCCCCAACATACAGTTTCATTTTGTGGAAAGGAACAGTTTATTTTGTTGGACAGGCTCGCAAAATGCCTGTCACATATTCGTCACCCTAGAAGCAGGTCAGAGACTAGGAAAGTGATGTGTACAACAAGAGGCATCTCTGTAGCGTACAGCAATCTTTCCCCCGATGTGCTCTGATTCCCATTATTGACAATAAGTTTGGATGGCACTGACCAGAACGGATGCTCTGCCTAGCCCTGTACCAGAGCTTGGACAAAAAATATGTTTGTAGCACACTTGGTACCGGGCATCTCTTTTCTTCATTCTGAGCCACGGTCTTCTAGGCTGAATGATGAAGGTGGTTTAAGCACGGGCATTTCTCTGCTTTGCTGGGGAGCACCTGGTGAGTGTTGTTTAGGAATGTCCACAATTGTATGAGAAGGAAGCAGCAGTCACTTTAACAGCAGAAAAAAGCAGTGTCCTCACTACAACAGATGACGTCCATTGGGTAGCACACATGGCCAGCTAACTTTCCAAACATGCTGGTTAGAAAAAGACTCGGGTCATTCAGTCCAGGTATTTGCTCACGGGATCGACCTTGTAGGATGTGGGAATTCTGATTTTTTTTTAAATTGTGCCATTTCTACGATCTTTTAAAGAGAGAGTCTACCATTTAATAGTCCATGTGACTCTCATTTCTTTAAAGTCCCTTGAGAGGAAAACCACCAGTGACAATCTGGGGATGGACACAAAGGGAGTAACTAATCAGGCATACGTGATCACGCGCATGTAAATCAGTAGAGTGAGTGTGCGATGTGCCCCATGACTAAAAGGGTGCCTGGTTGGAAGTTTTCTGAGTTGAAGACCTGTCTTGGGCTTCATAGAGACATGATTATCATGGTTTCCTTTGCTGCTATAATAAAACACTCTCATCAAAGGCAGCTTAGGTGAAGACAGGATGGACTTGGTTTACATGTTCAGATGTCAGAGCACCATTGCTTGTAGGCTTACTCACTTAGATCGTGCTTAACTCACTCTCCAATATAACCCAAGGCTTCCTAGGGATGTTGCTGTCTATAGGGGCTAGCCCCTCTCACATCAATCAATAATCAGGTCAGTCCCCCATGCCACACCCACAGGCCAATGTGGTCTGGCCAATGCCTCAGTCTATGTTTCTCTCTCAGATGATTCTAGCCTGTGTCAATTTAACAATTAATGCTAATTAGTACACTCGCTGAGCTTGTACTAGAAAACACAGGCTTACCTTACTGTTTATGCACCCAAAACCAATTGAGGTCAGCTTGACGTTTGCATTTTTCATACCCCGATCTGTTGGGGATACACCTGAACAGAAACTGTGCAAAATGGATTGTTACCAGGAGTGGGAAACTCTTTTCTACTGTCCAGAGATTAGGGGTTATGTGCAGCCCTATGGGGAGGGGTTGAGGAGGGCCCTCGGGTTGCTAGGTGCATTGTTAGGAGAGTGGTGTGTGCATAGTACACACAGGTGAAGGAACTAGGCTGATGATGATAAATAATGTTATAATTTAAATTGTGAATTGACTCGTGTGAATGTCCAGATTCAGCTTCAGAAAATATCATTTCTATGCAACAATATTTGTGTGTCAGAGGAATGTGCTTAGAATAACTTGGAAGATTTGTATTTTTGTAATGATGTTTATTTTTAATAATAAAATAATCAAAAATGCTCCCATTTGTGGTGTTTCTTTATGTGGAAAATCCAATACAAAACACAACATAGTCTGGGCGTATCCTTTAGAATTTATTAAAGTTTCTTCATGGCAATACAATATATTTTTTAAAAAAATATTCAATAGGGACTTGTAAAGAATATATAGCTGGCCAGTTGTAGTGGTACACATTAATCCCAGCAGTCAGGAAGCAAAAAGGTGAGTTCAAAGCCAGCCTGCTCTACAAAGCAAGTACCAGGCCAGCCAAAGCTACACAGAGAAACCCTGTCTCAAAAAAAACCAAAAAATATGTAGCTACAAATATCAGTTACCTCATTAATTATGTGTGACTTAAACTGCTTACAAACTCTGCCATCTGCCTCTGACCTGTACCCCCACACACACACTTAAGATATCCAATGTCAGTAGTTCCTTGTGCATTCTTTCAGAAAGCTTATTTATGTATTAATGTGCATGTATCTGTATGCATACATATGTGAATTTTCCCTTAAATACATAAAAATTAATTGCTTTATACACCACTGTCTAATATACTCTATGTTCCATTTGGCTTAGTGACAGCCGAACCACATGTGTGACACATGTGTGACACATGTGTGACACACCTCATTCTGTAGCTCTTTTCTTTCTTTTTTTTCAGAGTTATTAAAATAGTCTCTCCCCAGGTCATTAGGCTTTATATTTTGTTCTTGACATCAATTTTCTTGCTCAATGATCAGGGAATGTGTGGTTGTATGCAATATTTGGACTTTATTGAGAATTTTTTCGTGGCTTGATGCATAATAAAACTTTTAAATGTTCTGTGGGGTTTTGGAAAAAAATGTCTAATTTCTTTATTTTGACTAGCATGTTTGGTATTTATGATTCAAACTCTTTATCAAGCTATACATTTGCAACTAGTCAACCTGCCAAGTTTTGTGAGGTATGAGCCTCCCATTAAGCTTGCAGATTGACAATCTCTTTTTTCTGGTTAGTTTTTTTGTTTTGTTTTGTTTTGTTTTTGTCAACATGACATAAGCTAGAGTCATTTGAGGAGGGACCTTAGTTGAGAATAAGCTCCCACCAGACTGGCCTGTGGGCAAGCCTGCGGGAACTTTTCTTAGTCTATGATTGTTAAGAGAAGGTGTTGCCTACTATGGGTGGTCCCACCTCTGATGAGGTGGTCCTAGGTTGTATAAGAAAGCAGGCTGAGCAAGCTTTGAGGAGGAGCAAGCCCGTAAGCAATGTCCCTTCATTGCCTCTGTCATAGTTCCTGCTTCAAATTTCTTCTGACTTTCTTTGATGACGTACTATATAAGCTACACTGAAATGAATCTCTTACTTTTGGTTATGTTGCTTTATTACAGCAATTAGAAACCTAATTAAGGCCTCTGGGTCAAGCCAAGCTTTCCTAAGCAGCCAGCTAAACCAGAGGATCCTCCATTCTCCTGCTACCTCCATCAGACCTGAGACTCCTGAGCCATATAGGTTAGCTTCTCTTCCCCTATCCATCTTCCTTGCTGGCTGAGCCCTCTGGGCCAAGCCAAGCTGCCCTGAGCAGCTTGCTATCCCAGGGGGAACCTCCATTCTTGTATCACCTTTCTGCCCACCTTCATCAGACCTGAGGTCCCTGAACCATACAGACATGCCAGTCCAGAACCATACAGCCCAAGGATACCTATCAGAGGTTTGCCACATCAGGACCATTGAGGGTCACTCCCACCCAATACCTACTATAACAAGAACATCCAGGGACCAAAACTATTCAGGTTACTAAAGGATCTTGAAAAAACAGAGTCAACAAAAGCCAGGGCATGACACCTCCAAAGCGCAGCTACCCCACTATAGCAAGCTCTAGATACCATAACACAACTGAAACACAAGAAAGTGAGCTGAATCCAACCTTATAGAGATGATGGAAGCCTTTAAAGAGGAAATAAATAAATCCCTTAAGGACACCCAGGAAAATACTATTAAACCCATCAAGGAAATGAATAATACTGTGCAAGACCTGAAAGTGGAAATAGAAACAATAAAGGAAACACAAACTGAGGAAATCCTGGAGATGGAAAACCTAGGGATGAGAACAGGAACAACAGAGAATCTCAGGCATCAAAGATACAATAGAAGAAATAGATACAACAGTAAAAGAAAACATTAAATCTTCAAAATTCCTGACACAAAACATCCAGGAAAGCTGGGATACCATGAAAATACCTAACTTAAGAATAACAGGAATAGAAGAAGGTAAAGGGTCCCAGCTCCAAGGCTCAGAGAATATTCTCAACAAAATCATAGAAGAAAACTATCCCAACCTAAAGAAAGAGATGCCTGTAAGCATACAAGAAACTAATAGAACACCAACTAGGCTGGACTAGAAAAGAAAATCCTCCTGCCATATAATAATCAAAACACAAAAAGCAGACATCAGAATTACATCTCACTTCTCAACAGAGACTCCAGAAGTTAGAAGGGCCTGGTCAGATATCTGGCAATCTCTAAAACACACACACACACACACACACACACACACACACACACACACACACACAGAGAGAGAGAGAGAGAGACAGAGAGACAGAGACAGAGACAGAGAGACAGAGAGAGACAGAGAGAGAGCGAGCAAAATTTTCAATCACCATAGTTGTAGAAAAAAGATATTTCAAGACAAATCCAAATTTAAACAAGATCTGTCCACAAATGCAGCCCTACAGAAAATACTACAAGGAAAACTCCAGCCCAAGAAGGATAACTACATAACTACATCCAAGAAAACACAGGAAATAAGTAATTCCAACCAGGAAAAACAAGGAAAGCACACACAAACACACACAACCATACACACACACACCAACATCAAAATAACAGGAATTAACAATCACTGGTCATTAATATCTGTCAATATCAATAGACTCAGTTCCCCAATAAAAAGACAGGCTAACAGAATGGATGCAAAAACAGGATTCATTACTCTGGTGCATACAAGAAACATACCTGAGCCATAAAGATAGACATTACCTCAGAGTAAAAGGCTGGAAAAAGTTTTCCAAGCAAACAGACCCAAGAAGGAAGCTGGAGTAGCCATTCTAACATCTAATGAAGTAGACTTTCAACCAAAATTAATTAAAAGAGTCAGGTAAGGACACTTCATACTCATCAAAGGAAAAATCTACCAAGATGATATCCCAATTCTGAACTTCTATACCCCAAACACAAGGACACCCAAAATTATAAAAGAAACATTGCTAAAGCTTAAATCTCATATTGAACCCCACACTTTAACAATAATGGGAGATTTCAACACCCCACTCTCATCAATTGACAGATCATCCAGACAAAAACTGAACAGAGAAATAATGAAACTAACAGACATTATTAATTAAATGGATGTAACAGACATTTATAGAATATTTCACCCAAACACAAAGAATACACCTAATGGATCCTCCAAAGCAAGCTTTACAAGATACAAGAAAATTGAAATAATGCCTTGTGTCTTATCAGACCACCATGTATTAAAGCTGGACTTCAACAACAACAGAAACACTGGGAAGCCTACATATTCACAGATATAACATCTCTTTACTCAATGATCTCTGGATCATGAAAGAAATAAAGAAATAAATTAAAGACATTCTAGAATTCAATGAAAATAAAGGCATGGCATACCCAAATTTATGGGACACATTGAAAGCAGCGCTAAGAGGAAAGTTCATAGCACTAAGTGCCTCCACAAAGAAATTATAAAGTTCCAATATCAGCAATTTAAAAGTACACCTGAAAGCAGAAAAAGAAGAGGAGGAAGAAGAGGAAGAGGAAGAGGAGGAGGAGAAGGAGAAGGAGAAGGAGAAGGAGGAAGGAGGAAGGAGGAAGGAGGAGGAGGAGGAAGAAGAGGAAAGAAGAAGAAGAAGAAGAAGAACAAGAAGAACAAGAACAAGAAGAACAAGAAGAACAAGAAGAACAAGAAGAACAAGAACAAAAACAAGAACAAGAAGAACAAGAAGAACAAGAAGAAATAAGTACATAAAAGGGGAGTAGAAGGCAGGAAATAATCAAAATCAGGGCTGAAGTCAATCAGAAGCAAGAAAAAATACAAAGAATTAACAAAATCGGGAGCTGGTTCTTTGAGAAAATAACAAGATAGACAAACCCTTAGCCAAACTAACCAAGAGACAGAGAGATAGTGTCAAAAAAAAAATCAGTAATGCAAAGGGAAATATATAAACTGAGACTGAGGAAATTCCAAGAATCATTGGGTTTTACTTGAAAAACCTACACCTGATAAAACACCTTCAGCAAAGTGGCTGGATACAAAATTAGCTCAAAGAAATCAGTAGCCCTCCTTTATACAAATGATAAACAGGCTGAGAAAGAAATTAAGGAAACAACACCCTTTGCAATAGCTACAAACAGAATAAAGCATCTTAGGGTAACTCTAAACAAGCAAAGGAAAGATCTATATACAAGAATGTCAAATCCCTGAACAAAGAAATTGAAGAAGATATCAGAAGATGAAAAGACCTCCCAGGCTCGTGGATAGGTAGGGTTAACATAATGAAATGACCATCTTACCAAGAGCAATCCTACAGATTCAATGCAATCCCCATCAAATTCCAACACAATTTTTATAGATCTTACAAGAGAAATCCTCAACTTCGTATGGAAAAACAAATAACAAAGGATAGCCAAAACAGTCGTGAGCAATAAAAAGAACTTTGAGAGGAATCACCATCTCTGACCTCAAGCCGTACTACGGAGCAATAGTGGTAAAAAACTACATGGTACTGGTACAGAGCTAGACAAAGGAATCAAATTAAAGACCCAAAAATAAACCCAGAGTTCTGTGGACACTTGACTTTTGATAAAGAAGTCAAAAAATCATACAATGGAAAAATCATAGCATCTTCAACAAATGGTGCTGATATAACTGGATGTTTACATATAGAAGAATGAAAATAGATCCATCCTTATCACAGTGCAAGAAACTCAAGTCCAAGTAGTTGAAGGACCTCAACATAAAACTGGATACAATGAATCTCATAGAAGAGAAAATGGGAAATACCGTTGTATACCTTAGCACAGGAGACAATTTCCTGAACGGAGCACCAATGGCTCAGTCTCTAAGACCAACAATTGATAAAGGGGACCTTATGAAACTGAAAAGTTTCTCTAAGGCAAAGGACACTCTCAATAGGACAAAACTCCAACCTATGGATTGGGAGAGGATCTTCACCAACCTTTCATCTGGCAGAGGGCTAATATCCAAAATTTACAATGAATTGAAGAAGATAGAGATCAACAACCCAAATAACCCAATTTAAAAATGGGGTTCAGAACAACAGAATTCTCAACAGAGGAATCTTAAATGGTGAGAAGCTCTTAAAGAAATGTTCAAAGTCCTTAGTCATCAGGGAAATGCAAATAAAACATTTCTCAGTTTCCATCTTACACCCATCAGAATGGCTAAGATCAAAAACTCAGAGGTAGCACAAACTGGCAAAGATGTGGAGCAAGAGGAATACTTCTTCATTGCTGGTGGGGACGCAAACTTGTACAAACAATTAGAAAATCAATTTGGGACTAGAAAACTGGGAATAGTTCTACCTCAAGACCCAGCTATACCACTCCTGAGAATATGCCCAAAAGATGCCCCAATATACTATAGGGACACTTGCTCAACTGTGTTCATAGCAGCTTTATTTGAAACTGGATGTCCCTCAACTGAAGAAAGGATAAAGAAAATGTAGTACATCTACACAATGAAATACTATTCAGCTCTTAAAAACAAAGACATCCATTTTGCAGACAAATGGATGAAACTTGAGAATATCATGCTGAATGAGGTAATCCAGTCACAAAAGGACCTTCATGGTATGTACTCACTTATAAGTAGATATTACCCATAAAACACAGATACCATGTTACACTCCACAGACCCAAAGAAGCTAAACAAGAAGGAAGGCCCAAGCAGGAAAGCTTGAATATCACCTAGAAGGGGAAATAAATTAGTTATAGGAGGCAGAGGAAGGAGGGAACTGGAAGAGAGGGCGGATGGTGAGGGGAATGGGGGTTTCAGGATCAGGTGTAGGGAAGAACAGGAGAGATGAGTAGATGACCATGAAAATGAATGGATATCTGCAACTGATAGCATGGGGAGATGGGGACATCTCTAGGATGAGACAGAGACCAGGGATAAGTGAGGCTCCCCAGAATCAGTGGGGGTGACCTTAGCAGAGACTCAGAGCATTGGGGATATGGAACCTGATGCCATCTCCTATAGCCAGGCAGGAACCCCAGTGGAATGATAGAGACACCAACCCACCCTCAAAACATTCCACCCCCAAATTTATCATATCTATAAAAAATGCAGGGTCAGGGGATAGAGCAGAGACTGAGGGAATGGCCAATCAATGACCGACCCAACTTGAGACTCATCCCATGGACAAGTACCAATCCCTAACACTATTAATTACACTCTGTTATGCTTCAGACAGGAGTGTGTTGTCCTCTGAGAGGTTCCACCCACCAACTGACTCAGATAGATACAGACACCAGTAGCCAAACAGTGGATGGAGCTTGGGAACTCTTATGAACGAACAGGAGGAAGGATTTCAGGCTCTAAGGGGATAGAAACTCCACAGGAAGACCTAATAGAATCAACTAACCTGGATCCTTGGGGCTTTGGGTCTGAACCACCAACCAAAGAGCACACACAGGTGAGAGCAAGGCCTTCCAGCACATATGTAGCAGATGTGCAGCTTGGTCTTTATGTGGGTCCTGAACAATTGGAGTGGGGCTATCCCAAAAGCTGTTGCCTATCCATAGGAAAAGTTCTTCTAGCTAGGCTGTCTTCTTTGGCCTCAATGGGAGAGGAAGTCCCTAGCCTTGCAGAGACTTGAAGTGTCAAGGTGGGTGGAGGGGGGAGGATACCGAGAAAGGGCCTGTCCCACTCAGAGAAGAAGGGAAGTGGGGCAGGAAAGGATTGTGGGAGGAGTGATTGGAAAGGAGGCAGTGAACAGGATGTAAAGTGAATACATAAAAATAAAATTAAATTAAAAAAGAAATCTAAGACACTTTAAATCTCTAACTTATTTATTTTTATGTATGTTTGATCTCTGTGATTGGGATAAAGTGGTTTGTGGTTATTATATCTTTGTGTTGTGTTATTTTATAAGTTAACCAAAAATACCCCACTCCCCATCTAATGATGAGTAACCTCTATAGCAGTTTTTAAAAGCAAATGTCTTCTATAGCTGGCATAGCATGACTTACTTTTCTCATTCGACCAATGACAGTTTTTCACTCTATAAGTAGGTTTTTTGAGAAAATAGCATGCAACTAGAAATATCTGCTACAAAAAGTCTGTCTCTCAAACCCAGATCTGACATTTGTCTCCCCTACCACCTTCCCATGAGATCACATGCTACCACCTACCCATGTGACCACATGCTACCACCTACCCATGTGACCACATGCTACCACCTTCCCATGAGATCACATGCTAATAATTAATTCTCCAAGACTCAGTGTCCTTACTTGTAAATTAGTTACAACTATGAACTGCAATTAAAAAATAAAATAAGCCAAGCGTGGTGGCACATGCCTTTAATCCCAGCACTTGGGAGGCAGAGGCAGGCAAATTTCTAAGTTCAGGGCCAGCCTGGTCCACAAAGTGAGTTACAGGACAGCCAGGGATACACAGAGAAACCCTGTCTCAAAAGTAAAATAAAATAAAATAAAATAAATACAGTTACCCACCAAGGAAAATGGCACAGCTCCTCAATGGAAGTAATAAACGTCGAAATAGGAGAGGTGAAGCACCTCTTTTTGCAGCTCAGCTTCCTCTATGATTTGTCTCATATCTTGAACTTTCCATCTTCAGAAAGGGTCTGCTTACACATTCTCTCAAATTGTAACCCTCTCCCCACAAAAAAACTCTTGACTTCATGAAGCTGACATGACCCATGTCATTCAAATGAAGGAAGAATAACTCCCTAAGAGGTAAGCTGTCCTCCTCAGGGAAGGAGACAAGGGCCATAGCTGCCTTCCTGGAGCAGTGACATGTCAGAGGTGCCAACACCACCTTTGACAGTCACCTTCCCTTCTGCTCCTCGTACCTACTGTTCCACTGAAGTAAGGGACCCACTAATGTGAAAGGACAGCATATTCCTAGCATCATATTTCTAGCACAGGCAAAAAATGGGGAACATGTCATACCATTGCTTTCCTGATGGGTGGCTGTCATTTATTTATCTGTGGGAATGATTCTTCCAAGAAACAAGCACTCACCTTCCATGACATAAAAACTCAGGTTGGTTTTGAGTGACCGGGAGGACAAAACAGCTTTCTCCCCTTGGTCCGCTTCTAAGATCTAAGTTATACCAGAGATAGCCCACTCTAGAAGCCCTCCTTCTTGAGCCCATTGTCCCATATGTGCATCGTGGGCCTGATCTAAAGAAGCGAGAAACTCACTGAGTAGAGGCTCACATTGTAGCTCCACTCAGAGGTTGTGGTATGTGGCTCCTTCCAACCCTGCACTGTGGTATAAGTCCTGTCAGGTCTCCTCTAAAAAGGAGAGGTATGTGATCTGTGACCTCTGTCGTGTGTCATCCAGATCACCCTCTTTGTCTCACTGTCCTTGGAGAGGAGTAGAATTGTAGACTTGGCTCTGTGTCAGAAAGTTTGTCAGCAGAGCTTTGGCCCTAAACACAGTTGCTTAGAGTGGAATTCAGCCAATAGACTGAATAGGAAAACAAGGGCAGCTGGGGGGCAAGAGGCCTGAAGACTAAACGAGTTCTCACCTTGAAGGCAAGACAGAAGCCTAAGGTCCAGCAGCCCAGACTTCAGGCTGGCAGTTCTGAGATCTAGCCAATCAGGGCTCTCCATGTAGGATATATGAGTGGTGAGGCTAGCTAAATGAACAGAAGGTATCTGAATGGCAGACTAGTGTGAGGTGCTGTCTTAGTAGAGTTTTACTGCTGTGAACAGACAACTATGACCAAGGCAAGTCTTATAAAGGTCAACATTTAATTTGGAGCTGGCTTACAGGTTCAGAGATTCAGTCCGTTATCATCAAGGTGGGAACATGGCAACATCCAGGCAGGCAGGGTACAGGAAGAGCTTAAAGTTCAATGTCTTCATCTGAAGACTGCTAGCAGAATACTGGCTTCTAGGCAGCTAGGATAAGGGTCTTAAAGCCTACACCCATGGCCTACTCCAACAGGGCCACACTTCCCAATAGTGCCACTTCCTGGGCCAAACATAATACAAGCCATCACAGGGGCTCTATTAGCAGAGAGCTTGGAGCTGAGTACAAATGTCTGGACATATCCAGGTAGTCCAAGCCTTTTCTCTTCTCCAGTGTCCTCTCTATAGCAGGAACCTGACAGGACTTATACCACAGGCCCTGTAACTTCTCTTCCAGAAAAGCCCGAATCAGCTTCCTCTTGATCCTTCTTGCTGCCACCACCAACTAATCTAGCCAGCTCCAGCCTCTGTCTGAACGACAGGGATATCGTTCTAGCCACTCCCCTGAGGTCACTGCTACCCTGCTCTCCGTCTGGACTTCATGCAGGACGGAGGGATTCTTTGCAAACCACAAACATGAACATGTCTGTCTAAATCTTTTAAGGACAAATCCCTAAGAGCCTCATTCCCAGAACTTTGAATGGCTGCAAGGCCCTGCTTGAGCTGTGGTAGCTGTCTTCAGTTCAGGCTGTCTGTGATGCTCTCCCTTCCCTGTGGCTCGCCGCGTTCCATCTGCAGTAGCCTTCCGACGGTTCGCTGGAGCATCATGTCCTTCCCATCACCATTTGTTCAGGCCTTTCTTAGCTCTCTCTGGAACACCGTTCCACCTTGCTCTCCATCCTTACTTTTGCAGCAGATGCCTTCCTGCAAGCCTTTCTCGATAAGCTTTTTATTTTCACGCTGGGACAGAACTCTGGGAATTGAGCACTCCAGACAAATGTTCTCCACTGAGGTATTCTCCCAGGCCTGGCACCAATGGCCTGTCCAAAGCAGCCTTTCTTCTTCCCACGTCTGTTTCCCTTATGGAGGTCCTGCCTGTTCCCACCATAGAGTTTATCTCACAGCGCCTCTTGTGTGCTGGCTTATTGTCTGCATTTTTCATTTCGGCCAAAGCTCTAAGCAGACGGTGGCAGGGCTGTGCTTCCTCCCCACTTTCTCCTGTGCCCACCAGTGTTAACCAGTTAATTAAGCATAGCTAGAGAAAGAAACCGGTAAACAGGGCAGTGCTCAACAGGAAGTATTATGGGTTTAATTGGGTTATCCAAAAGGAAGCTTTAAAGTCCAAACTCTGTCCCTATAGGCTTCAGAAAGAAACAGGGTCCTGCCAATGTCTGGGTTGAAACTTCCTGTCTACAGACCACAGGACCATGAATTCCTGCCTCTCCAGTCTACCTAGTTGTGATAATCTGCAGTAGCAGCCATAGGAAACCAATACGGGAACACTTGGCAGAACTTAGGTACTCAAGACACTCCTATGTCTGCAAGTGACAGACTATGCTATATGCCTGAAAACCCAGGGCCAGCCAGTCAGGACTGTGAGGACCAAGGAGAATCGTGCCGTGGAAGAGAGGGGAGTTTGTTACTCCATGTGGAACAGGACGGTGAATTGATAAAAGGTCAGAACCGTGTAGGACAATGAATGGGTTCTCCATTACACACACACACACACACACACACACACACACACACACACACACACA